>JAOTQR010017062.1:0-17441 GCA_025774065.1 Solanum ossicruentum
CCATTCTTTGACATGTTCACATGCTTCCATACATAGTCACTTTCAAATCTGCATACATGTTTGTATACCAAGTTACAGGAGTTCTTGTTGCTAGATAAAGTTCACAAGTTGTTTCATTTCAAATGCATTTTATTATTTGTGTAACATACTCTTTTTCATTGTCATATTGTCTTGTATGATTATCTACTTGTCACATGCTACATATACAATCCTACAGCTCTAGTATTGTGACCATCAAAAGAACCTTCTCAAAGGTAATTGAAAGGTAAAGCATATTGTTTATTGATAGGTGGTAGCCCAAGGGGTGAAAGAATCACCTAGCCAGGGACGATCCTATTACGGGTGGTAGCCCGAGGAGTTAAGGAATAACCTATCCAGGGATGATCTCGATATAGTTTACCACTGATCAATTGGTCATTTGTTTTACAGTTGTGCACAGATTATACAGTAAAGGTAAAGTAATATAAAGAACATAAAGTACATGATTCCACAGTATAACCAAAGGTGGTCCCAAATATTACACCGGTGCATGGTTTCATTTGAGTTGTTACTTTATATACAGTATATCCTGCCTTACACACTCAGTATATTATCTCGTACTAACGTCCCTTATGGGGGACCTGCATTTTTTGCTACAGGTACAGGTGCTAGTAGATCTCCCCAGTAGGAGTACAGGACATTCGGTTGTGGTTATCAAGCTCCAGGTTGCTTCGGGGCTTTATGTATATCTAGAGCTTATATGTTTATATTGCACAGCTAGTTAAGGCGAGGCCTGTCCTGACACTTATTAGATGTTTCTCTATTATCTAGAGGCTTAGTAGACTATGTAAATTAAAATGTCGTCATGTCTTGTACTTTAAAATACTGTGGCCCCAACGGCCTAGCCATATGCATTTCTTTTGGCTTGTCATCACTATTTAGTTTGTTAAAGGTATGTCAAACATAGAAACCCCTTATAATATGTATAGAAAGTGCATAGATACATGTTGGTTCTCCCAAGGCTTATCGGCAATGGGTGCCAGTCTGCCTAGCGGGATTCTGGGGCGTGACATATCCCATGACAAACAAGAAATATATGCTAGTGATACTTGCTGAAATTGTTAGACAACATGTGTTCCAAAAGATGTTGTGCATTTTTCTTGTTTATTTGAAAGCTTTTCTTTTTTTGGTTGGATTGCTTATGAAAGGATGCTACTGTTCTTATTGGTTATTGGTTCTATAATGATGTATAAAAGCTACTGTAACATTTTTACAGTCCGCGAAAGTAAGTTCTTGCGTGATATCATAATTGTGCTCATAATAGGAACTTGTGGGCTGATTGATTGAGGACTATGGTCTCATGTCCTCTACCTATTTTGAGGCCTATTTTTTATTTGTTTTAGGACTGGTTTTATGTGTATATATGGTGGGGACTATTTGGTTAAAGTTGGAACATGTTTGGAATTGTTGACGTCAAAATATAGCGAAGGGATGTAATGTTATGCCGCCCATTTGTATGTTGTGTAGAATTATTACATGTTTTGCCTTGTGGGTTGTTGTAGGACAATTATGGCACTAAAACACGCTACACATGATATGAATATGAGAATGTGTATTAGAAAATATGCGGAAAGTTTGAAAGAATACGCTCGAATTTATAATTATCTGCTTGCTACCCATGTGTGTTTTCTTTATGATATTGGGCTGCCAAGATGTATTTATTGACTTCTAATGCTAGTATTATCACCTATTATGTTGTAGACAAATATTTGGAGGAAGTAAAAGTTATCTCGAGGTAATAGTGAGGTCATACAGTGAAGTATGTAAGGCTACTTAATTTCGTATTATTTGGCATGAAACACAAATCCCTCGTTGGCACATAAAGCCACTTAACAACTCCAACTCAATTATTAACCATGTCACAACACCTTTACAAGTTCGTATAATCCCATACATTGTCACCTTCAAATCTGCATACATACTTGGATACCAAGATAGATGAGTTCGTTCTACTAAATAAAGTTCATGCGTTGTTCTACCTCCTATGCATTTCATTATTTGTGTAACCTACTCCTTTCATTATGGTGTTGTATTTTGTTATTGTTTATATGTCATATGTTATATCTACAGTCCTATAGCTCCAATATTATGACCACTAAAAGAATCATCTCAAAGGCAATTGAAAGATAAAGTATATTGCTTGTTGATGGGTGGTAACCCGAGGGGTGGAAGAATCACCTAGCCAGGGTCGATCTTATCACAGGGGGTAGCCCAAGTGGTGAAAGGAAAAGCCTAGCCAGGACCGATCTCGATATAGATTACCACTGATCAGTTGGTCATTTGTATTACTGTTGTGCACAGACTATACAATAAAGGTGAAGTAATAAAAAAACACAACGTAAATGATCCCATAGTATAACTAAAGGTGGTCTCTTATCCTACACCAGTGCATAGTCTTATTTGAGTTGTTACTTCCTATACAGTATTTCCTGCCTTACAAATTCAGTACAGTATCTTGTACTGACGTCCCTTATGGGGGACCTGCATTTCATGTTGCAGGTACAGGTGCTAGTAGATCTCCCCAGTAGGAGTATAGGATATCCAGCTGTTGTTACCAAGCTCCAGGTTGCTTTGGAGCTTTGTGAGTCTAGAGCTTATATCCTTTTTTATACTATATAGTTAGTTGAGGTAGGGCCTGTCTCGAGCCTTATCAGATACTTTCTTTATCTAGAAGCTTTGTAGACTATGTAAATTAAAATGTGGTCATGTCACATGCTTTAAACACTGTGGCCCCAATAGCCTAGCCATATGCATCTCCTTTTGGCTTGTTATCCCTGTTTACTTTCTTAAAGGCATGTTGAACATAGGAATCCCTTATAGTATGTATAGAAAGTGCATAGATACAGGTTGGTTCTCCCAGGCCTTATCGGCAACGGGTGCTAGTCCGCCATAATGGGATTTTGGGTGTGACAGAAGTGGTATCAAGGCAGGTCATCCTGGGGAGTCAACAAAGACCAGTCTATGTAGAGTCTTGTTTATCGATGTGTTGTACACCACATTTATAAGCACGAGGCTACGTGGCATTTAGGAGTTGCTACTTTCTTTTCATTCTTTAGATCCTACCATAGAGCCAAGTGTAATAGGTGCATTATGTCTAACTCCTAAATTGTTTTATACAACAAGTATGCCAGAAATTAGGCAAAACAAAGGTAAAGGGAAGGGAGTAGAAGTGGTGGTTGGTATACCCAGTTAGATGAGGCAACGAAATGAGGTTCAGGAGGATTCTCTGTCACAGACATCTCCAACTCCACCAGCTCTTAATGAACCTAGAAGTAGTGAAATTCCCCCAGAACCACCTATTGATGCTACCGTGCAGGATCTGAGAAATACAGTCCAACTATTAACTCGTATAGTTGCTGGATAAGGTCAAAGGTAGGAATGTCCAATTATAGG
Source organism: Solanum ossicruentum (assembly GCA_025774065.1). Classification (NCBI taxonomy): domain Eukaryota; kingdom Viridiplantae; phylum Streptophyta; class Magnoliopsida; order Solanales; family Solanaceae; genus Solanum; species Solanum ossicruentum. The sequence continues at coordinate 3,433 of JAOTQR010017062.1, forward strand.
TACAGGTGGTGCGAATAGGGTAGTTGGCACGAGGATACATGATTTCCTTAATTTGGACCCTCCATCCTTCATTGGGTCAGATGCTAATGAAGATCCCCAAGACTATATTAATCAAATTCAGCACACTTTAGATGTTATGCATGTGAGTGGTACAAAATCTGTCAAGTTAGCGACATATAGGTTGAAGGGTGTGGCTATATTGTGGTGTGAAGCTTGGAAGCAATCTAAGAGTATAGATGCACCCCCAACTCCCTGGAAGGAGTTCAAAGAGGCATTTTTTGACCATTACTTGCCATTAAAGATCCAAAAGGCCCGTGCAGATCAATTTTTGAATCCCCACCAAGGGAATATAAGTGTGAGGGAGTATAGCCTTCAATTTAATTCCCTGGAAAGGTATGCTCCTAATGTAGTTGCTACTATGGCAGATAGAGTTCATCGATATATGGATAGATTGGATATGTATCTAGTCAGAAACTGTACCATTGCTTCCTTGAACAAAGACAAGGATATAGCGAGAATGCAAGCTTTTACACAGAAATTGGAGGACCAGAGGCAAAAGAAAAGGACACAAAAGTTAGAAAGGACACAGTCCAAGAGGGCCAAGTCTACAGAGCAGTTTACACTACCCCAAGGTGAGCTTAGGCCTCGGTTTTCTAATAGGACGCCTAGGCCATCATCTTCCTACTCTACAGCTAGTGCTCCACCATAACTTCAAGGGTCTAGAAGCAATTAGTTTGGTCAACGATGTGAGGGACAAGGTGCGTGGACAACAGGATATTCGGTAGGCCAGCATATGACTCCTAGGCAACCTTGTAAACAGTATGGAAAGAGTTATTCAGGCATATATCATGTTGGGACAGACTCTTGTTATTGGTGTGGTGCACCATGGCATATGACAAAAGATTGCCCGAGAAGGCATATGGGTGATATAGCACAATCTACTAGGTCAGCTATTGCATCATGATCGTCAGTTCCATTAGGTAGTGGTCAACAAGCACCTATGTGTTGTGGTAGAGTTGTTAGAGGGAAAGCTAGCTCTAGCAGAGTCTAGAATTGCACCTACGCTCTGGGAGTCGGCAAAATTTAGAAGTTTCACTTGATGTGTTCACAGGTATATTGTCCATCTTTTCATATAATGTATATGCATTAACTGACCCTGGTTCTACACTATCACACATTACGTCACTAGTTGCTGGGAACCTTAAGAGAATACCCAAATTATTTAGCCAACCATTTTAAGTGTCTACACCAACCGATGAATCTATTATGGCTAGAAGGGTTTTATTATGACTGTGTAGTAACTGTTTGTGATGGTGACATATTGGCTGGCCTTATTGAGCTAGAAATGGTGGAATTTGATGTGATAATGGGCATGGATTAGTTAGCTTCTTGCTATGCCATCGTGGATTGCCGAACTAAGAAAGTGTACTTCCTCTTTCCAAATGAGGTAGTTCTTGAATGGAAAAGCAATATTGGAGCACCAAAGAGTAAGTTTATATTTTATTTAAAGGCCAGAAAGATGATATCTAAGGGGTATATATGTCATTTAGTTAGGATGAGGGAGATAGAGGCAGAATCACCAACCCTCCAATCAGTTATAGTAGTGAATAAATTCATTGATGTGTTCCCTGAAGAACTTCCAGGCTTACCTCTAGAACGAGAAATAGATTTTGGTATTAACTTACTTCCAGGCATTCAACCAATTTCCATCCCTCCATGTAGAATGTCCCCAGCAGAATTGCGTGAATTAAAAGAGCAGTTAAAAGACTTATTAGAGAAGGGTTTTATAAGACCTAGTGTGTCCCCCTTGGGGTGCACCAGTGTTATTTGTACGCAAAAAGGATGGCACCTTATGAATGTGTATCGACTATCGACAATTGAATAGGGTGATAATTAAGAATAAATACCCCCTCCCCATGATTGACAATTTATTTGATCAGTTACATGGTGCCAAATGCTTTTTAGAAATTGATTTGAGATCAGGTTATCACCAAGTGAGGGTGAAGGAGAAAGATATACCTAAGACTGCTTTCATAACATGTTATGGTCACTTTGAATTTCTTGTTATGTCATTTGGGCTATCGAATGCACCAACAGTTTTTATGGATCTGATGAATAGGGTAGTTAAGCCATTCTTGGATGTGTTGTGATATTATTTATAAATGATATTTTGGTTTATTCAAAGATCAGAAGAGGACCACACAAATCACTTACAATAAGTGTTATAGGTTTTTTGTGATCGACAGTTGTATGCCAAATTTTCTAAATGTGAAGTTTGGCTAAAATCAGTGGCATTCTTGGGTCATATTGTGTCTGATGAGAGAAAAAGGGTTGATTCACAAAAGATAGAGATAGTGAAAGATTGATCAAGGCCTACAACACCCACGGAAGTTCGAAGCTTTCTAGGGTTAGCAGGTTATTACAGATGGTTTGTTGAAAGTTTTTCTTCTATTTCTGCACCTCTAACAAAGTTTGACACATAAGGCAACCGAGTTCAATGGAATGATGCATGTGAAAGGAGCTTCCAGGAGTTGAAAAATAGCTAACTTCTACACTTGTGCTAGTACTCCCAGAAGACACCGAGGGGTATGCAGTGTATTGCGATACTTCGGGAGATGGCATAGGGTGTGTACTGACACAACATGGTAGGGTAAATGCTAATGCATCTAGACAGCTATGACCACAGGAGAAAAACTATCCAACACTTTCTTAAGCTAGTAGCAGTTGTGTTTGCTCTGAAAATATGGTGCCACTATTTCTATGGGGTTAATGTTGACATATAAACTGATCATAAGATCCTACAATACATCTTAAAGGAGAAAGACCTAAACTTAAGACAGCGGAGGTGGCTAGAGCTAATGAAGGATTATGACATTGATATATTTTACCATCCGAGGAAGGCAAATGTGGTAGCCAATGCTCTGAGCTGTAAGGCTATCATAAATACTAGTGATCAAGCTGTGGTAAGTCAAGAAGTGGCTAAGGATCTATCTCAACTAGCCAATTTGGGAGTTCATCTTCTTGAAACTCCAAAGGAAAGGATTATTGTACATATGGGAACAGCATCTTGATTATTAATGGAGGTGAAAGAAAATAGTTCGAGGATCCTGTTCTACGAAAGCTTAAGGAAAAGGTAAGTTAGGGTACGATAAAGGGATTTGACCTTACACAATATGGAGTAATTTATTACCAAAATAAATTATGTATGCCTGATATTAATGGACTAAGGAAAAGGATAATGGAAGATGCCCATCATTCCTGATATTTCATCCATCAAGGATCAACTAAGATGTATCATGACCTGAAAAGAATGTTTTGGTGGAAAGGCATGAAAAGGGACCTTGCAGAATTTGTGGCTCAATGTCCAAATTTCCGACAAGTGAAAATAGACAACCAAAAGTCAGGATGTTATATGCGGTGTATTGAACTTCCAACATGGAAGTGGGATATGGTCAACATGGATTTTGTTATCGAGTTGCCTCGCTTATTTTAGAAGTTTGACTCCATATGGGTAATAGTTGACAGACTCAACAAGTCAGCACACTTCTTGCCAGTCAGGAGTGATTAAACGGCTGAAGAGTATGCCAGGCTATACCTCAAAGAGATAGTCAGGCTATATGGAGTCCCAATCTCCACTATATCTAACCAAGGAGCTCCATTCACTGCAAAGTTTTGGATGTCCTTCCAAAGGAGTTTAGGGACACAAGTGAATTTGAATACAGCATTCCACCCTCAAACAGACGGTCAAGCAGAATGAACCATTCATACATTTGAAGATATGTTGCGAGCTTGTGCATTGGACTTTAAGGGTAGTTGGGTGGACCATTTTCAACTTATTGAATTTTCCTATAATAATAACTACCACTAGAGTATCAAGATGGCACATTATAAAGCTTTGTATGGGAGGAAATGTAGCTCATCGATTGGATGGTTTGAAGTGGATGAAACCACCTTACTTGGGCCAGATCTAGTATAGCAAGCAATGGAAAAAGTTAAGGTAATACAGCACTGGCTAGAAACAGCCCAAAGTCGTCACAAATCATATGCGGATACAAGAAGGAGAGGACTGGAATTCTCAGTAGGGGATTAGCTATTTTTAAAGGTTTCTCAAATGAAAAGCGTTATGAGATTTGGTAAGAAAGGAAAACAGAGCCCACATTACATAGGGCCATATAAAATTACTAAGAGGTTCAGGCAGGTTGCATCTGAACTAGAGCTACCCCAAGATCTTTCAATAGTTCATCAAGTTTTTCATGTCTCAATGTTTCGAAAATGCATAGGTGACCCATCCCATTTCACTCCTATTGAAGACCTGCAGGTTACAGAAGATCTCACATATGAAGAGGTACCTATTGCTATTCGAGATCGTCAAATTAAAAAGTTAAGAAATAAAGAAATAGCTTCAGTGAAGGTACTTTGGAGGAACCAGCAAGCAAAAGAAATAACATGGGAGGGCGAGGACACGATGAAATCAAAATACCCTTACTTATTTGAAGCTAAAGAGGGAGTCCAACATGCAGAATTAGGATAGTAATACGTATGTGCGATTGAATACTTAGTGTGTTGTCAAAAGTTTGTGTAAGTAAAGATTTAAACTTGGTTAAGCTATCCAATTGTGCTAATATTCAAGGACAAATGTTCCTAAGGTAGGGAGGATGTAACACCCCATATCTTACAATACTAGTACTATGTAAATGAAACATGATATGGTTTGGTCAAATAAGCGCCCAATTTTGAAAGTGCTTGATCTCAAATTAGAGGGCAATACATATGTCTAACGCTGAAGAGGGTCCAGTTTAAATAAGTTTTGTGTCAAATTCAAGAGATCATGACCCTAAACAAAGTAAGAGAATTGAGGTGCTTATTGTACTTATGAAGCTAGCAGGTGAGTCACCTACTTGCTTAGCTTAAATTGCTAGCCAAACGGAGACGAGGACCGACGGTCGAATTTATCCAAGTCCGATTTTGAATAAAGTATGTGTTAATGGTGTAACTTTAGCCCATGTTTTAGCATCATAAATGGACTATATTTTAAGCTCAAGAAGGATATCAACACGTCCCAAGCAAATCACAACCCGTTTGACTAATTGGGCCCAAACTAAATAAAGAGGAATTAGGAAAAATGGGCAGCCAAGGCCCATGAATATTAAGACCTATTTAGGCCCAAGTATGAGGGCCAAGCTGCTCCATCACTAGATTCTTAACATATACTAATATGTGGTCAAAAGTTTAAGTGAAAGTTTTCCAAAGAGACCCTTTGAAAGGGCTCAAAACTGCCTCTTAAGTCATTTCACTTGAAACAATTATTCAGCTATCCTAAAGAGTCTTGTTTTCTCTTTACTTCACTTCACAATGTAGCCAATAAAACCCTCTAGGGTTCTTGAAGGAAACCTGAATCTTGAAGGCTAAGGTAAGTGGAAATATCCATGTATTTCTTATTCTTATCCCATGACAAACAAAAAATATAGACTAGTTAAGCTTGCTGAAATTGTTGGACTGCATATGTTCAAAAAGTTGTACATTTTTCTTGTTTATTTGGAAGCTTTTCTCTTTTTTCTTGGATTGATTATGAAAGAATGTTATTGTTCTTAATGATTATTGGTTCTATAATGATGTATAAAGGCTGCCGCACCATTTTTACAGTATGTGAAAGTGAGTTCTTGTGTGATATCGTAATTGTGCTCGTAATAGGAATTTGTGGGTTGATTGATTGAGGACTATTGTCTCACGTACTATACCTATTTTGAGGAATATTTTTGAACTATTTAAGGATGGGTTTTATGTTTATATATTGAGGGGACTGTTTGGTTCAAGTTGAAACAAGTTTGCAATTATTGACATCAAAATGTAGCGAAGGGATGTAACGTTATGCCACCCATTTGTATGTTGTGTAGAATTGTTATCTGTTGTGCCTTGTGGGCTGTTGTAGGATTATTATGGCACTAAAACAGGCTGCACATGATATGTATATGAGAATGAGCATTAGAAAATATGATTAGGGGCGGAAAGGTTGAAAGAACACGCTCGAGTTTATAATTATCCGCTTGCTTCCCGTGTGTGTTTTTTTATGAGATTGGGCTGCCAAAAAGTATTTATTGGCTCCTAATGCTAGTTTTATCACCTACTATAATGTAGAAAAATCTTTGGAGGAAGATAAGGTTATCTTGAGGTAATAGTGAGGTTGTACAGCGAGGTATGTAAGACTACTTGACTTCATATTATTTGTCACGAAACATAGATCCCTCCTAGGCACACAAAGGCACTTACCAACTCTGACTCAATTATTAATAGTGTCTAAACTCTTTCATATGTTCGTATACTCCCATACGTAGTCACCTTCAAATCTGCATACATACTTGGATACGAAGATACACAAGTTCGTTCTACTAAATAAAGTTCATGTGTTGTTCTACTTCCTATGCATTTCATTATTTGTGTAACCTACTCCTTTCACTATGGTGTGGTCTTTTGTGATTGTTTATATGTCATATGCTATATCTACAGTCCTACAGCTCCAACATTATGACTACCAAAATAATCATCTCAAAGGTAATTGAAAGATAAAGTCTATTGTTTGTTGATGGGTGGTAACCCGAGGGGTGGAAGAATTACCTAGCCGGGGTCGATCCTATCACGGGGGGTAGCCCAAGGGGTGAAAGGAAAAGCCTAGCTAGGGTCGATCCCGATACAGATTACTACTGATCAGCTAGTCATTTGTATTACATGTTGTGCATAGACTCTATCGTGAAGGTAAAGTAATAGAAAGAACATAAAATATATGATCCTACAGTATAACTAAAGGTGGTCGCTTATCCTACACCAGTGCATAGTCTCATTTTAGTTGTTACTTCATTTACAGTATTTCCTACCTTACATATTCAGTATATTATCTGTATTGATGTCCCTTATGAGGGACCTGCATTTCATGTTGCAGGTACAAGTGCTAGTAGATCTCCCCAGTTGGAGTACAGGATATCCAGCTGTTGTTGCCAAGCTCCAGGTTGCTTCGGAGCTTTGTGAGTCTAGAGCTTATATCTTTTTTTGTATTGTATAGTTAGTCGAGGCGGGGCCTATCCTGACCCTTATCAGATACTTTTCTTTATCTAGAGGATTTGTAGACTATGTAAATTAAAGTATGGTGAAATCTCATATTTAAAGCACCATGGCCCCAACGGCCTAGCCATACACATCTCCTTTTGGCTTTTTATCACTATTTACTTTCTTAAAAGGTCATGTTGAAAGTAGGAATCCCTTATAATATGTATACAAAACACATAGATATAGGTTGGTTCTCCCAGACCTTACCAACAACGAGTGCCAGTCCACCTTAATGGGATTTGGGACATGACAAGAGTGGTACCAGAGTAGGTCATCCTAGGGTGTATACAAAGCCTTGTATATGTTGAGTCTTGTTTATCGATGTGTTGTGCACCACATTTATAAGCAAGAGGCTACGTGGCATTTAGGAGTTGCTACTTTCTTTTCATTCTTTAGATCGTGCCATAGAGCTAAGTGTAATAGGTGTATTATGTCTAACTCCTAAATTGTTTTGCACAACAAGTATGCCAGAAACCAGGCAAAATAAAGGTAAAGGGAAGGAAGAAGAAGTTATGGTTGGTATACCCAGTCAGCTGAGACAATGAAATGAGGTTCAAGAGGAGTCTCTGTCATAGACATCTCCAACTACTCCAGTTCCTGATGAACTCGAAAGTAGTGAAATTCCCCCAGAACCACCTATTAATGCTACCGTGCAGGATCTGAGAAATGCAATCCAACTACTGACTCATATAGTTGTTGTCCAAGGTCAAAAGCAGTAAGATCTGGGTATAGGTACATGTGGTATGAATAGGGCAGCTGGCATGAGGATACGTGATTTCCTTAATTTGGATCCTTCATCCTTCACTGGGTCAGAACCTAATAAAGATACCCAAGACTTTATTAATCAGATTCACCGCACTTTAGATGTTATGCATGTGAGTGGTATAGAAAATGTCGAGTCAGCGACATATAGGTTGAAGGGTGTGTCTATATTTTGTTATGAATCTTGGAAGCAATCAAAGGGTATAGATGCACCCCCAACTCCCTAGAAGGAGTTCAAAGAGGCATTTCTTGACCATTACTTGCCATTAGAGATCCGAGGGGCCTGTACTGATCAGTTCTTGAATCTCCACCAAGGAAATATGAGCATGAGGGAATATAGGCTTCAATTTAATTCCCTGGCAAGGTATGCTCCTAATGTAGTTGCTGCTATAGAAGATAGAGTTCATCGATATGTGGATAGATTGGATACGTATCTGGTCCACGACTGTACCATTTCTTCCATGAATAAAGATATGGATATATCAATAATGCAAGCTTTTGCACAGAAATTGGAGGATCAGAGGCAAAGGAGAAGGACATAAGAGTTAGAAAGGGCGCAGTACAAGAGGTTTAGGTCTATAGGGCAGTTTAACCCACCCCAAGGTGAGCTTAGGCATCATTTTTCTAATAGACTGCCTAGGCCATCATCTTCCTACTCTATAGCCAGTGCTCCACCACAACTTCAAGGGTCTAGAAGCAATCAGTTTGGTCAACGAGGTGAGGGACAAGGTGCGCGAACAACAGGATATTGGGTAGGCCAGTAAATGACTCCTAGGAAACCTCATAAATAGTGTGGAAGGAGTCATTCAAGTATATGTTGTGTTGGGACTGACTCTTGTTATTGGTGTGGTGCGCCATGGCATATGATAAAAGATTGTCCGAGGAGGCGTATGGGTGATATAGTACAATCTACTGGGTCAGCTGTTGCGTCATGATTGGCAGTTCCTCTATTAGGTAGGGGTGAACTAGCACCTGTGGGTCGTGGTAGAGGTGTTAGAGGGGCAGCTAGCTCTAGCGGAGTCCAGAATTGCACCTATGCTCTGGGAGTCAGCAAAATTTGGAATCTACACCTGATGTGGTCACAGGGATATTGTCCATCTTTTCACATAATGTATATGCATTAATTGATCCTGGTTCTACACTATCATACATTACCTCACTAGTAGCTGGGAAGCTTAAGAGAACACCCAAATTATTGAACCAACCATTTGAATTTTCTACACCAACCGGTGAATCTATTATGGCTAGAAGTGTTTAATATGACTGTGTAGTAACTATTTGTGATCGTGATACATTGGTTGACCTTATAGAGCTAGAAATGGTGTAATTCGATGTTATAATAGGCATGGATCGATTAGCTTCTTGCATGCCACCATGGATTGCCGAACTAAGAAAGTGTACTTCCACTTTCCAAATGAGGCAATTCTTGAATGGGAAGTCAATATTAGGGAACCAAAGAGTAAGTTTATCTCTTATTTTAAGGCCAGAAAGATGATATCTAAGGGGTCTATATGACATTTTTTAGGATGAGGGATATGGAGGCAGAATCCCTAACCCTTCAATCAGTTCCAGTAGTGAATGAATTCGTTGATGTGTTCCCTGAAGAACTTCCTGGCTTACCTCCAGAACGAGAAATAGATTTTGGTATTGACTTACTTCCAGGCATTCAACCTATTTACATCCCTCCATATAGAATGGCCCCAGTAGAATTTCATGAATTAAAAGAGCAGTTAAAAGACTTATTGGAAAAGGATTTTATAAGACCTAGTGTGTCCCCTTGGGGTGCACCAGTGTTATTTGTACGCAAAAAGGATGGCACCTAAAGAAGGTGTATCAACTATCGACAATTGAATAGGGTGACAATTAAGAATAAATACCCCCTCCCCAGGATTGACGATTTATTTGATCAGTTACAGGGTGCCAAATGCTTTTCAAAAATTGATTTGAGATCAGGTTATCACCAAGTGAGGGTGAAGGAGAAAGATATACCTAAGACTGCTTTCAGAACGCGCTATGGTCACTTTGAATTTCTTGTTATGTCCTTTGGCCTAACGAATGCATCATCGATTTTATGGATCTGATGTACAGGGTATTCAAGCCATTCTTGGATGTGTTCGTGATAGCATTTATAGATGACATTTTGGTATATTTAAGATTAGAAAAGGATAATGCAAATCACTTACAAAAAGTATTATAGGTTCTTCGTGATCGATAGTTGTATGCCAAACTTTCTAAATGTGAATTTTGGCTAAAACCAGTGGCATTCTTGGGTCATATTGTGTCTGATGAGGGAATAAGGGTTGATTTGCAAAAGATAGAGGCTATGAAAGATTGGCCAAGGCCTATGACACCCACGGAAGTTCTGAGTTTTCTAGGGTTGGCAAGTTATTACAGAAGTTTTGTTGAAAGTTCTTCTTCTATTTCTGCACCTCTAATAAAGTTTACACATAAGGCAACCGAGTTTCAATGGAATGATGTGTGTGAAAGGAGCTTCAGGAGCTGAAAAATAAGCTAATGTCTGCACCAGTGCTAGTCCTCCCAGAAGGCACCGAGGGGTATGCAATCTATTGTGATGCTTCAAGAGTTGGCTTAGGGTGTGTACTGGCACAGCATGGTAGGGTAATTACTATGCATCTAGACAACTACGACCACATGAGAAAAACTATCCAACACAGGATCTTGAGCAAGCAGCGGTTGGGTTGGCTCTAAAAATATGGCACCACTATTTGCATAGGGTTCACATTGACATATATACTAATCAGAAGAGCCTAAAATACATCTTAAAGTAGAAATACCTAATCTTAAGACAACGGATGTGGCTAGAGCTAATAAAGGATTATGACGTTGATATACTTTACCACCCGAGGAAGGCAAATGTGGTAGCCTATGCTCTGAGCCATAAGGCAATCATGAATACTGGTGATCAAGCCATCGTAAGTCAATGAGTGGGTAAGGATCTACGTCAACTAGCCAATTTGGGAGTTCGCCTTCTTGAAAATCCAAAGGAAAGGGTTATTGTACATAATGCAACAGCGTCTTCATTAGTAATGGAGGTGAAAGAAAAACAGTTTGAGGATCCTATTCTATGAAAACTTAAGGAAAAGGTGAGTCAAGGTACGATAAAGGTCTTTGACCTTACACAAAATGGAGAACTTTATTGCCAAAATAGATTATGTGTGCCTGATATTAATGGACTAGGGAAAAGGATAATTGAAGAAGCCCATCATTGCCGATATTCCATCCATCCAGAATCAACTAAGATGTATCATGACTTGAAGAGAATATTTTGGTGGGGAGGCATGAAAAGGGACCGTGCAGTGATTGTGGCTCAATGTCCCAATTGCTAATAAGTGAAAGTAGAACAGCAAAAACCAGGAGGTTATATGCAGTGCATAGAACTTCCAACATGGAAGTGGGATATGATCAATATGGATTTTGTTACCGGGTCACCTCGCTCATCTCAGAAGTTTGACTCCATATGGGTAATAGTTGACAGACTCACAAAGTCAACACACTTCTTGCCAGTCAGGAGTGATTATACGGCTGAAGAGTATGCAAAGTTATACCTCAAAGAGATAGTCAGGCTACATGGAGTCCCAATCTCCATTATATCTGACCGAGGAGCTCAATTCACTTTAAAGTTTTGGATGTCCTTCCAAAGGAGTTTAGGCTTACAAGTGAATTTGAGTACAACATTCCACCCAACAATAGACGGTCAAATAGAATGCACCATTCAGACACTTGAATATATGTTGCGAGCTTGTGCATTGGACTTTAAGAGTAGTTGGTTGGATCATTTGCCACTTATAGAATTTGCCTATAATAATAGCTACCATTCGAGTATCAAGATGGCACCATATGAAGCTTTGTATGGGAGGAAATGTAGGTCACCTATCGGATGGTTTGAAGTTGGTGAAACCACCTAACTTGGGCTAGATCTAGTACAACAAGCCATGGAAAAAGTTACGGAAATACAGCGGTGGCTAGAAACAGCCCAAAGTCGTCATAAATCATATGCGAATACTAGAAAGAGAGGACAGGAATTATCAGTAGGGGATTGGGTATTTTTAAAGATGTCTCCAATGAAAGGGGTTATGAGATTTGGTAAGAAAGGAAAGCTGAGCCATGTTACATAGGGCTATATGAAATTACTAAGAGGTTCGAGCAGGTTGCGTATTAACTAGAGCTACCCCAAGATCTTTCAGTGGTTCATCTAGTTTTTCATATCTTAATGCTTCGAAAATGCATAAGTGACCCATCCCATGTCACTCCTATTGAAGAAGTGCAGGTTACAGAAGATCTCACATATGAAGAAGTACCTATTGTTATTCTAGATCGTCACGTTAAGAAGCAAAGGAATAAAGAAATAGCTTCAGTAAAGGTACTTTGGAGGAACCAGCAAGCAGAAGAAATAACATGGGAGGCCGAGGACGTGATGAAATCAAAATACCCTTATTATTTGAAGCTAAAGAGGGAGTCCAACATGCAGAATTGGGACACTGATAGGTACCTGTGATTGAATACTTAGTGTGTTGTCAAAAGTTTGTGTAAGTAAAGATTTAAACATGGTTAACCTATCCAATTCTGCTAACACTAGAGGACGAATGTTCCTAAGAGAGGGAGGATGTAACACCCCACATCTTACAATACTAGTACTACGCAAATGAAACATGATATGGTTTGGTCAAATTAGCGCCTATTTTTGAAAGTGCTTGAATCTCAAATTAGAGGGCGATATGTATGTCTAACGCTGAGGAGGGTCGAGTGTAAATAAGTTTTATATCAAATTTAGGAGATTATGACCCTAAAAAAGTGAGAGAATTGATGTGCTTGTAGGACCTAGGAAGCTAGTAGGTGAGTCACCTACTTGCTTAGCTTAAATTGCTAGCTAAACGGAGACGAAGACCAACGTTGAATTTGTCCAAGTCCAATTATGAATAAAGTCCATGTTAATGGTGTACCTTTAGCCCATGTTTTGGCATCTTAAATGGACTATATTTTAAACCCAAGAAGGATATCAAAAGGGCCTAAGTTCATCACAACCCACTTGACTAATTGGGCCAAAACTAAATGAAGAGTAATTAGGAAAAATGGACAGCCAAGGCCTATCAACTTTGAGACCCATTTAGGCCCAAGTGTGATGGCCAAGCTGCTGCATCACCTGCTTCTTAACATGTACTAGTATTTGGTAAAAAATTCAAGAGAAAGTCAGCCAAAGATACCCTTTAAAAAGGCTCAAAAACATCCCCTTAAGTCATTTCAATTGAAACAATTGTTCAGCTTTTCTAAAGAGTTGTTTTTTTCTTTACTTCACTTCACAATGCAACCAATACAACCCTCTGGGGTTCTTGAAGGAAACTTGAATCATGAAGGCTAAGTTAAGTAAAAATATCCATGTATTTATTATATTTATCCAATGATAAACAAGAAATATATGCTAGCTATGCTTGTTGAAATTGTTGGACAGCGTGTGTTCGAAAAGTTGTTTTACATTTTTCTTGTTTATTTGGAAGCTTTTCTCTTTTTGATTGGATTGATTATGAAAGGATGCTACTGTTATTAATGATTATTGGTTCTGTAATGATGTATAAAGGTTGTTTCACCATTTTTACAGTCCGCAAAAGTAAGTTCTTGTGTGATATCGTAATTGTGCTCGTAATAGAAACTTGTGGGCTGATTGATTGAGGACAATTGTCTAACGTCCTCTACTTATTTTGAGGAATATTTTTGAACATATTTAGGATTATTTTTATGTGTATATATGGTGGGTAATGTTTGGTTAAAGTTGGAATAGGTTTGGAATTGTCTATGTCAAAATATAGCAAAGGGATGTAACGTTATGCCACCCATTTGTATGTTATGTAGAATTGTTATGTGTTGTGCCTTGTGGGCTGTTGTAGGACTATTGTGGCACTAAAATAGGCTGCACATGATATGTATATGAGTATGTGTATTAGAAAATATGATTAGGGATAGAAAGGTTGAAAGAATACGCTCGCGTTTATAATTATCCGCTTGCTGCCCGTGTATGTTTTTTATGAGATTAGGGTGACAAGATGTGCTTTATTAAACCCCGAAATTTCCTAAGATTAATTATTAATTGGGATTAATTGTTGGGATTGAAGTATAGCTTAAATTTTATCAATTTG
>JAOTQR010017073.1:0-17440 GCA_025774065.1 Solanum ossicruentum
ACTCTTACAAACAACACACTTCTTTCATCATCATACACATACATTCCTTTTCATTATCTTTCCATCATCATTTCATCATCACATAGTCATTCAACTCAGAAGACATGCATAAGACCTTCAATCCTCAAGATACCATAACCGGACATTTTATTAAATAATTGGCGGGTGTGTAATGCTAGTATAAAATCATGCAATTCAAGAGTGAAATCATGCAAGAAAACTTGAAGTAAAGTAGTCCACCAATACTTGGTAATACCATCTTGCAAAATACATTGAAACCCCTCATCAAGTCCCAAGAAAGCTCATGGTTCTAAAGCTTAAAACATGCATAACCATAATAGGTAAATAATCTCATTATAGACTTTAAAATGAGTAATCATGTATTTTCAACCCAACTTTCATAAAATCCCAATATAGTACTTGATCATAATCTCAAATGAATAATATCCATAAGCAACACAACTTGGAACCATGAGATTTTCTTAAAAATAGAAGATTGGGCTTCACGGGTGAAAGCTACCCATGAATGAAACCCACATACCTTATATCTTGAATTTCTTGAAATTGAGTTGTGAAAGACTTGAAGTTTGGAAGGAGTCTTGGAATCCAAAGCTTGCTCTTGAGTTTCCTTGAATTTGTATTGGGGTTTTGGTGGTAGCTCTTGAGAGAATTTGAGAGTGTATTCCAGTCTGGGGGAGTGAATTTGATCTTTAGGAATTGGATTAGGTCCTTAGGAGGTGTTAAGATAGCATAGGAATTCCTAAAATACCAATAGAAACGACTAAATTTACGAAATGCCAATAATGAGGCGGAATTTGGTAAAAACCTGTATATACCCCTGCATACAAGTTCTGTGAAAACGAGCATAACTTCTTCATCCGAAGTCTAAATAAGGTGAAACCAAGTGCGTTGGAAAGCCCCTTTAAATTTGTGTAATGGGCCACCCAGTTCATTGTGTGCTAAGAGATATGCCCCTTTAAAGTTGAACCTTCTACCGGTATTTGTGCAAAACTTATCCAACGAAAATTTCTTTGAACTTGGCTTCATGTAGGGGACCCACGATGGTCTTAAACGATATAAATAACCTTGACTTAGATTTGAATGAGATCTTGAAGATTGAATGAGTTCCTTGAGATCTAGAAGTGAGTTTGGGACTCTTGAATTGGGTGAACTATATTTGTCTAAGCATTTGAGAGAGTATTGGGGAATGTCTTGTATGATATGAAAGAAAAATATGGCGAGGTATAGGTATTTTCACGTAGGGAAAGACTTAGACCCAAGACCCAATAGCCCTGGACCAAGATAAAATAACTGGGCGATTTTTACACTGAGGCACTACCCTAACGCATGGCACTTGGGGCACGGAAGCCTCACTATTTTTCTCCACATGGAAAATTGAAATTGTGATTCGTTAGCTCTAAAATTCAGGTTAGAACCATTTCCCACTCAATTTTTCCTCCTTAACAAGAATATGAAGTTCAATTTTTGATATCATGCATGGAGTTTGAGATATATGGAAATTACGATTCCGGATACTTTCGAGACACATTTTTGGGTACTTTTTGGGGCCATTTCAATATCTCCTCCTTGGGAACATTCATCGCTGAATCTCAAAGAGGCATATATGAGAGACACGAACATGACAACTTCATCCCACACAAGGATGCAACTATGCACTTAAACGTCATTTCAAAAATCTTATCATAAGTGTAAAATCACCATGAACTTGTCAACATAAACATGAATGCATGCAATGACATAGGGGATGAAACATAAAGCTTGGAATCATGAAAAGACTTGACATGTTATAATAAGCTCGAACAGAATGAAAGACATAAGGGTATTGCTTTTCCATGCTCGCTCCCCGAGAGAAACTTTGGACTAGACAAACCTTCCTGAGAGCCTTCATGAACACCACATCCTTCTCATATTCACACAACTTCTCCATCAGACCTTCTCATAAGTCATCTCATCAATCATAACACCCACAACTTCAAGGAGTTATATAGCACTAGAGTCATCAGCACATCCCCTTCAACCTAGAAGCATGAAAAATCGGAGGAACCATAACCATATCCAAAGGTTATTCAACCTCACTAATCTTCCTTAACAATCTATGAAGACTCACAAACCCCAAACTCAATCAATGGAAGATGATCATCCCAACTACTCATGATCTCAATTACACAAGACCTAAGCATATCCTCAAGTAATCTCACCGACTCATGAATGTACAATTTAGCATACTCTTTGGCACCATAAGTAATCTGAACTAGTAAAAAGTGAACCAATTTCATCACCTTATCAACCACACCTCAAGTAGAACCAAAATCCATTCTAGTCTCGGGGAACCAACCACAAAACCCATGTTAATCACCTCCCACTTCCAAGTAGGAATCTTGTGTCCTAGGTTAGGCCACCCGGCCTTTGATGTTCAGCT
This sequence comes from Solanum ossicruentum, assembly GCA_025774065.1. Lineage (NCBI taxonomy): Eukaryota > Viridiplantae > Streptophyta > Magnoliopsida > Solanales > Solanaceae > Solanum > Solanum ossicruentum. The sequence continues at coordinate 2,441 of JAOTQR010017073.1, forward strand.
TAACTTGTTGACAACTATGACAATTGGAGACAAATTTGGCAATGCCCTTCTTCATGCCTCCAAACCAATACACATCTATCAAATTTGTACAACTTTGGTAGAACCAGCGTGAATAGAATAAGAAGAATTATGGGCTTAATCAAGGATCTTTTGCACAAAGCTATCAACACAAAGTATACACAACCTACCTTGGTACTTAAGGGCACCATCTCCCCCTTTGGTAAAAACGTCCACCATGCCCTATTTCACCGAGATCTTCAATTCTAACAAGGAGTGATCAAGATCTTGCTTTGCTGTTACCTCATCAACCAATGAAGATTTAGAACCGTCAACAAGAATAACACCATCATTGTCAACCTCTTTCAATCTAATTCACCATTCTATCCTATTGGTGAACCTACCTAGTCACCTCTATGCTACCACCATCAACATGAACAAGGCTAACCATAAACACCCTACTCAAAGCATCCGCCACATCATTAGTCTTCCCGAGACGATAATACACACTCACATCATAATACTTAAGTAGTTCTAACCACCTCCTTTGTCTAAAGATAAGATCCCTTTGGGTAAACATATAATAGAAACTCTAGTGAATGGTAACCACACCAATATGCACCCTATACAACCAATGATGTCAAATTTTAAAAGCAAAAGCCCCGGTGGCCAACTCAAGGTCATAGATAATATAATCCTTCTTATGCATCTCAAACTATCTAAAAGCATAAACTTCCACCTAACGATCTTGCATCAACACACAACCCAGCAAATCAAGGCGACATCATACTACACAACAAACCTTTCTAACCCTTCCGATAGAGACAAAATAGGAGCAGACACAAACTTATCCTTCAAGGCTTGAAAATTCTTTTTTCAGTCATTGGTCCACACAAACTTAGCCTTCTTTTAGGTCAACCTAGTCATGGGAGAAGAAATAGAAGAGAACCTATTCACAAATCTCTGGTAATAACCCGCTAAGCCCAAGAAGCTCCTAATGTCTGATGGGGTCAATGGTCTAGGCCAATTTCTAATCTCATACATATCCTTAAGATCAATTTTAATACCATCATCCGATGCCACATGACCTAGGGAGGTAACCTCCTTTAACCATATTTCACACTTGACATACTTAGCATACAATTCCTCGTACCCCAAGATTCCCAAAACTACCCCCTAATGGTTCATAAGTTCTAAATAAATTGATACTTCATCACTAGAGACCACCACAAGCATAACAAGGTAGGGACTAAAGACCCTATTCATGAAATCCATAAACATAGCCAGTGCATAAGCAAACCAACAACTCAAACATACTCAAAAGGCTCACTCCTAATCCGAAAGGACACTTTGAGATATCACCTACCCTAATCATCACTTGGGAACAAAACTCGAACAAAAGATAAAGCTTAGAGAAGTGACTAACCCATTGTAGTTGACCAAATAGATAGACCACTCTTAACGATCATGTTACAACCTTATGGGTCCTACAATCAAAGGAGACACAATATGCAAGTAGCCGAACCACCTCAAGATGCCAAATCCAACAGACCCCAATATGCAAGTAGCCGAACCACCTCATGAAATCCATGAGAAACCAAAAGAATAATGAATGAAATAGCGAAATATTGGGCCCATCAATGAAAACAGATCAAGCCAAAGGAAATTCAACATACCGGTAGCAACATCGAACACCTCGGCCCCTTCTTGAGCCACTTGATCAATATGACCACCTTTACCTTTATCTTGAGCATAAGGGCAATCTGGATTTTTTTGGCCCATCTCACTGCATCAAAAGCATGCACCTGTGTTCCTCCTACATGTACCACCATATTTCCTCCCATATTTTGGGCATCTAGGATGAGTCACCCATCATCGCCTCCTTTACTCTTATTATTTTTACGAGGGAAATCCTTCAACTCATGACCCAACTGTCCACAACCATAACAAGTATTAATACCTCTTAAGCATGGGCCGTCATGGCAACTACCACATTTTGGGCACCTAGTATAAGGTACCACACCACTACCATCTCTACATTTAGAACTTGGAACTTAATCCCCCCAACATGCGCCCTCTTGGCCTCACCACCCCTTCTCTTACCATTAGAAGTCTTAGGGGCACTCACTTGTTGATCGAGGTGAGTTGCCACTTTGGCCAATACACATAGAGCATTGCGAACCTCCACATTCATTATAACACTATCTTGAGTAACTTGAGACATATCCTGTAATGTAATAGTTAGGGATTAGCAATAATCACTAAGGGACCTAACTCCATCACACGACATAGATCATGAAGAAGTGCAACATTACCTAGAATGACTCATAGCCTCCCATTCATAGTCGTGGCGTGCTTCAGAACCATGAGTAAGACTCTAATCGATGCGATGTGTTGGACGTCGAGGACCTAACAACCTAGTGATCTGATACCAACTTATTTATGAACCAACCCTAGGGCCTAGACGTGACTGTCCAATAGAAAACCTGAAAGAACCCCAAACAAGCCTTGTAACATATCATTACACATCTTTAGTCATGGAAGCAATTAAAATGACAATAACAGATAAGTATAAACAAGGCAAATTAGGACTAAGAGTAAATCTCCATATCATAAACATCAAGAAACAAGAGAGTCAATGCTTATATCGTAGATACATAACATGTCCAACAACATCTCTAAACCTTAGATACTTAGGAGGGGCCAAGAAAAGAAACTGAGCTCACCCTCATAATAATTAGAACAAGTAATCCAAACATACAAAACATAATCTAAATACAAGCTTGACAGAAGATAGATATTGTCACCAGACTTAAAGACTCACCATAAGATAACATGAACAATCCGTCTAGCCACAAGGAGAATCAATAGTAGCTCTAGTTCTTACATGGTAAAATAATGTAGGCATAGATTATGCGTTAGTACATTTGAATGTACTAAGTATGTAGGATGCAATGCAACAAGAGATAGGCATCATAGGTAAAATGCATAATCATAAGAAATAGATAGCATACTAACTACAAGGCTTGTATAAATGATGCTTGAAGTAAAATCATACTTATATAGAACATTGTACAAGTGTAAGGAGTGAATATTATAGTGCAATCTAAGGCCTACCACCCCCTTGGAAAGGCGCATGAGGTACGAACCCTTTCATAAGGTTGATGGAGTACAAACCCCCCGTCCCCCACCAAGGTTGACGGAGTACAAACCCTCGATCAAGGTTAATAGAGTACAAACCCCCTATTAAGGTTGATGGGGACCGACACTCAACAAGGTTACCCGAGCCTACACCCCTTAAGCTAGGCGACCAAGTTACCAATCCCTTGATAAGTTACCCGGGCCTACACCCCCTGAGCTAGGCTTGGTCATCCCCAACACTATATAGAGATGATATCATATATACACACACATACACACACTCCTTTCATCATCATACACATACATTCCTTTTCATTATCATTTAATCATTATATAGTCATTAAACTCACAAGATATTCATAGGACCTTGAATTCCTCAAGATAACATAACAGGACATTTTATTAAACACTCGATGGGTTTGTAATGCTAGTATAGAACCATGCAATTCAAGATTGAAATCATGCAAGAAAATTTGAAGTAAAAGAGCCCACCAATACTTGTTAATACCATCTTGCAAAATATTTTGAAACCCCTCATCAAATACCAAGAAAGCTCATGGTTCTGAAGCTTAAAACATGCATAATCATAATAGGTAAATCATATCATGTATAGACATAAAAATGAGTAATCGTGTATTTTCAATAAAACTTTAATAAAATTCCAATATAGTATATGATAATAATCTCAAATGAAAAATTCCCATAAGCAACACAACTTAGAAACTTGAGATTTTCTTAGAAATGGAAGATTGGGCTTCATGGGTGAAAGGTACCATGAAAGAAATCCACATACCTTAGATCTTGAATTTCATGAAATTAAGTTGTAAAAGACTTGAAGTTTGTAAGTGGGCCTTGGAATCCAAAGCTTTCTCATGAGTTTCCTTGAATTTGTATTGGGGTTTTGATGCAGGCTCCTGAGAGAATTTGAATGTGTATTCCAATCAGAAAGAGTGAATTTGATCCTTAGGAATAGGGTTAGGTCTTTAGGAGGTATTATGATTGGATAGGATTTCCCAAAATACCAATAGAAATGGCTAAATTTACATAGTGCCATTAATGAGGCGAAATTTGTCCAAAAACTCGTATATACCCCTGCAAATAGAAGTTCTACGAAAATGGGCATAACTTCTTCATCCGAACTCTAAACAAGGTGAAACCAAATGCATTGGAAAGATGACTCAAAGATCTTTGATCGGGTAGGTCGTGGGTGACTGAGCTCATTGTGTGCTATGAGATATGCCCCTTTAAAATTGACCCTCCTACAAGTATTTGTGAAAAACTTAGCAAACGGAAATTCCTCTGCATTTGGCATGATGTAGGGGATCCATGATGGTCTTAATGACATAAATAATCTTAGATTATATTTTAGTGAGAGCTTGAAACTTGTCTAAGCATTTGAGAGAGTATTGGCGAATGTCTTGTATGATATGAAAGAGAAATATGGCTAAGTATCGGTATTTTCATATATGTGAAGACTAAGGAACAAGACCCAAAATCCTTTGATCGAGATAAAATAACTGGATGATATTTACACTAAGGTGAGCCCCTAACGCGTCGCGCTTGGGGCCTGGAAAGCTCATTGTTTTTCACCACTTGGAAAATTGAAATTGTGATTCGTTCACTCTAAAATTTGGGTTAGACCCATCCCCCACTCAATTTTTTTCCTTGATTAAGAAAATGAAGTCAGAATTTTCCAAGTGGCACTATGTATAACATGCATCCACTATGAAATTCACCTCTCACCTTTGAACAAGAATTGGGTTATCTGATATTACTAAGTTGGGGGATCATGGGGAACAATTGCCTAGTTGCTCTCTATTATTCATTATCTCTCATTATAATTCGTTTAGTTTACTTTCTTATTGATTATTGCAAAACCCACCCTTCAGGGAATTGAGTTGGTTAACTACTTGAATTGCTTATTAGTGAATTCGTCTCGAGTCTACGTATTTCCTATGGATCTGACCCTAACCTTTGTTAGGTATTATATCTTGCCAATGACCTCTTTATCCTCTAAAAAGGAGGTGTAACTTGGGCGATATCATACACCTTGACTCAGGCAAAAAGCCTAAGTTGAGGGTGGCTACCAAAAGTGGCCCTGGTTCTGAGGATAGATAATATGCACCTCAATGCAAGCAAAATACCTAAGTTGAGGGTGGATGGTGTAAGGTTGAAACACAAAAATGAGGGGGAAGTTAGTGATACAGAGAAAAAGGAAAAAATTATTTAGTGGGTGCAAGATAAATTAGTGATGCCTTAGTTGTGAGCTACAAAGAAAAATGAAGTGTAAAAGCAAGGCAAAAAGATTGAAAAATAAAAAAAAGAGCACACAGAAAAGCTTGAAATAGGAGAAAGGGAGAATGAGATTAAAAAAATAGAGTTGGTAGTGAAAACGTATAGAAAAACGTAGTGTCAAGGAGGGTCTTTAGTCACTATGTTCCCAAAGTACCATAGCAAAGCCTCCTGAGCTTGCGTTACAAGCCTAGAAAGTCCCAAAGTGATCCTGATCCAAGTAGTTGAAGGTCTTAATCTTGAGTATAGGGGAAAGCCTATAGTAGTAGGCATGATGTATGAATATATTTTATGAGATTGAATAATTTTGCATAGTCCCAAGGTTATAAATGAAGACATCATTGAGTGTCAGATATGGGACTTCTTTTGGTGAGGGCCCTCGCATTGTATTGTTAGCACTACACTTATTCAGTGATTGTGGATGATTGATAGTATCTCATTCGTCATATTTGTATTGTCACATGCACAAGGCTGTGTTGGTTTACTAGATGGCTATATAATCTTGTTTTGAAAATGTGGTGTGGGTATCTTAGTTTGAAGTGATGTTATATATGCAATTGGGTTGAGGTTTGCGTGCTACTATATTATCTATGTAGATTGAGTACGTCACTTGAGGACAAACAATAATTTTAAGTTGAGGGTATTGATGTGCTATCAAAATACAACACTTTTGATACTTCAAACATGAATTTTTGTGTGTTCTCAATGCGGTGTTAGTTGGTTTTATGTGTTTTCGTGTTATATTTCTAGGATTATAGGTTTGGCCTTGATTTTGGAAAGAAATATAGAAGTTGCTAATTTTTTATATAGTATGAGACTCTTTACAAATCGTAGATCATTCTATGTGTTGTGAAGTGGTTTCGTGGACATTTTCAGTGAGGGGATGATTTTTTGAAGTTGATTTTATGGACATGCAGACGAGTCATGGAATGATTTACGAGTCGTAGACCATGGTTCGTGCCCTGAGGATCAGATATTGAAATTTTCTAAATATTTTTCAGATGAAACCCCCTTGCCGGTCGTAAACCACTTTATGAGTCATATAGAGGTTCCATAGATTTGAAGTCCAAATTTCCAGTAGCACTGTACAAGACCCCAACTATGGGTTGTGGACTGCAATACGGGCGATAAACCCCTTTCGTGAAGCGTGCCAACCAATTATGCATTTTTGTTTAGGACTTATATTTTACTTATTATAAATAGGGCTTTTAGGTTATTTTTTCAGAAGTTTTTGTATAGTACTCAGAGAACTTAGTAGTAGAGAGAGAAAATAGTGAGATTACATTAGAGAGATTTTGAGTACACTTGTACTTCAATTTCATATTTAATCTTATGATTCTCTTTGAGGTAGGATTTGCTTGTTCTTAATTCAATTGTGTATGTGTTTAATTATGTTCTTGCAATTCATAATTCTTGCATCTATACAAAGCATGAGTAGCCAAATCCACAACTAAGGTTATGGGAACTTGCCTGCTATTACTAACAGGACCAAGGTAGTAATGAATAGGAAAAGAGATTAATTAATAGGATTCGATTGATCTGTTATCATCTAATTAACCAAACTGGGCCAAGGGTAGGTTCTACTAGGACTAATAGGTAAGGGTTAGTAATGCACACTGTGGAGATGGGCCAAGTCATGTAGTGAAAAATTCACCTCTTACCTTTGACCAAAGGGTGTGGTAAACTTAAGTTACTGTCCTACATGCTACACATTAGAAAATAATTATGTTATCCAATGATACTGAGTTAGGGAATCTTGGGGAACAAAATACCCTTGTTACTCTCTACATATTGATTTTACTCTTCTATTAGTTTGTTTAGTTTTATTTTCAATTGATTATTACAAACCCCTATCCCTATTTGGAGAAGTAAGTTGGTTAACTACTCGAATTGCAATCGTTAAATTCTCTTGAGTCTATGATTTCCCACTGGCTTTGACCCTAACCTTGGTCAGGTTCTATTTCTTGACAGCGACCATTTTATCCTCCAAAAGGGAAGTGTAACTTGGCAGATATCATATCTCAAGTGAAAATAATCCATACGTAGATCGGGTCTTGAATTGATAAGTGAGTATTGAGCTTGGATATGCTATGATCAACAATTACAAATGCATTTTGTGTGGTTCATGTTTGAATGTGAAAACCATTGTGCCAAGTGAGGTGAGGCATTCCTTGGAATGTGTGCATGTGGACACTTAGAACATACGTGGTTTGTCTTTTTAATAACCTTCAGGTCATTTATGTGTTTCTTCTAGTATTTCATTAGTTAGAGCATTTCAATGGCGACCATAGGTCATTATTGACTTGTTGGCACTGATAGTTTAGTTGCCTGGTTGTTCGTTTGGGTTATTTGCAGTTTTCTATGTTGGAAGGCCTGTTAAGCTTGAAAAGACTACTTTGGAGTAAAGTCCTATTTGTCAACCTCAAAAGAGGATTTTGACAATTCCATCATCTCTAATTGACCAAATTAGACTAGAAGCATGTTTGGTTCAAGTATTGAGGTTTTTAGTGTTAGTATATATTGAGTTTTCTAATTTATACTTAAAATGACCAATAGTTGACTTTAGTCTACATTCTTGCTAAACATGCCTGAATAGGAATCTAATAACATGATTAGATCCGAGATGTCAAGTTTGTTCTAGAATGAACTTTCATTTTGTTCCTAAGGCATCCGAGTATGTTTCTACCATCTTGATAGACTTTAATATTGGGAAGTAGGACACACACCTGATCATAATGAAGTCCTATGGGCATTTTGACTACACTGTTACATTTCCAATGCCATTTCCAATTAGATTTCATATATGGTTTGTACTTTTCAGAATATGGACGAGGCCAAAGCATAAAAATTAAGATTAATCAATGCTGAAAAGAAGAGGTTGTTGGGTTATGTGGCCACACAAGGAGGCACCACATGAAAGTGGCAAAAAGAGGAGTTATATTGAAGCAAATTTCCAGTTTAAGCAAGAAATGAGTCTAAACTTTCACCAATGATAATTTTCTCATTTTTAATACAATTTTTGTGATCAAAAGGCTAACTTGGTATTTATTTGGGAGAAAAATTATTGAGGTGTCAAAAATCATTTTTTGCACATCATTCAAGGTAAATATGCTATTTTAGCTACTGCTGTTAATGTCAATTTTTATCAAAATTTTTGGAATGCGATAACATTGTCATTAGGAACTGGATTTTAGTGAAATTTTAGTCTAAATTTAAGAGTTTTTCGAGGCGCTGGCAGCGGTATTGTCGGATTATCCTAATTTTTCTTCATTTGGGGTAAGATAGAGGTTGAAGCTAATGTCATGTATGAGTTTTCTTTTGAAAACAAATATATTATTTATTTTGAATTGTTGGTACTATTTTGAGCCTCGATTTGAGCTCTAATTTGGAATATGGACCTAGGTAGTCATGAGAGACATTATGCAAACGTTAGTGTTAAATTTCGAATACAGGCCCCACTTTTCTTGATTTATAGTGTAAAATTAACTTGTTTCTTGTATTATTGAGATATTAATGTTGATACGACAATTTTAACATTGTGAGTTTGATTTTGATAGCTTAAGAACACTTAGAGGCTGCCAGAAAGGGAAAGGCTCTTATGGAGTGAGGTTGGAGCACCTTGATGTCCCCCAAGTTACATCTCCTTTTAGAGGATAAAGAGGTCACTGTCAAGAAATAGAACCTAACGAAAGGTTAAGGTCGAACCCACAGGGTATATGTAGACTCAATAGAATTCAATGATTGCAATTCAAATGGTTAACCAACTTACTTCCTCAAAGGAGGATATTTTTTTTGCAGTAATTAAACAAGAATGTAACTAAAATAACTATCACAGGAGAGAACATGATTTGGAGAGAAAAAAGAGTATTGTGTTCCCCATAATTCCACAACTCAGTATCACCTGACAACCTAATTCTTTTCTAGTGTATATCATGCAGGATGATGTTATGTTCACCAATCCTTTTGGTCAAAGGTGAGTGGTGAATTTCACTATGTGACTTGGCCCATCTCCATAGTGTGAATTACTAAACCTTACCTATTAGTCCTACTGCAACCTCCCCTTGGCCCAATTTGGTTGATTAGATGAGAATACATCAAGCGAATCCTTTTAATTAATCTCTTTTCCTATTCATTACTGCCTTGGTCCAGTCAGTAACACTAGGAAGGTTCTAATGTTAGCCACCATTAGAAAACATGCAAAATCAAGAGAGTTAATCAATACATGCATATACACCTTCCAAGAATTATGAATTATCCGGTTTTACTTTGTTAGTTCCATGGTTCCAACAACCTTAGTTGTGGATTTAGCGGCAGATGCTTTGTGTAGATGCAAGAATTATGGAATGATAAAACATAATTTAACACTTACACAATTGAATTAAGAACAAGAAAATCAAAATTCAATAAGAATCATAAGCTTAAAGATGAAATTCAAACACAAGTGTTCTCAAAGACTCTCCGATATGATCTCATAATTTTCTCTCTCTAAATATTGAGTTCTCTGAGTACTGGGCGAAACATTCTCTAAATAACCTAAAAGTTCTATTTACAGTAAGTAAAATACAAATCCTAAACAAAATAGGAGAACTGGTTGGTACACCATACGAAAGGGGTTTACAGGTCGTATTGCAGTGCACGACCTGTAATCGAGGTTTGGTGTTCATGCTCCCACAGTAAAGTGTTCACTATTAAGTATAAACCTAACTAGAGGCTAGGGTCAATTCCAAAGAGAATATGGGGTTTGACCAAATTGACTTACCAATAATCGTTTCAAATACTAATCCACTATATTCTCTAGAATAGAGTGGGGGGAGGGGGGTTGCAATTTAAAGAGAAATAAGTAAAAACACTATACTACTAAAGGGAAGAGACACCCAATTTAGGGTGCAACTTGGGTATTGTATTCTCCATGATTCACTAACTTAAATGCCCCGGACAATTCCCCATGATTCACTAACTCAAATACCCCGGATAACATAACCCAAATTGAGACATTGCATGCCAGACGATAACTTAGGTTCTTCCAGCCCTCTTGTAAAGGTGAATGTCGAACATCACCATGGTAATTGGTCAGCAACCATAGTTTACCAACTAACCGTTATCCATTGTCCCAGTCAACCTCTCCTTGCTCGGGTTTGATTGATTAGAAGAGAACACATCAATTGAATCCTATCATCCATTTCCCTTTTCCTATTCATCACTACCTTGGACGGGATCATGACACTAGGTGGGGTTTGTGTTGGCCACCACCAACCAACATTCAAAATGAAGGAAAATAGACAGTACATGAAAATATCTAATCAAAGAAATGCAAATAATCTGGGTAATTAGAAGCTAGCTACTCATGGTTCCCACAACCCCAAGTTGTGGGGGTTTAGCTAGTCATGGCTAGGCAAAATCACAAACAATGAATAAAATAAACATGCTTAAGAGATTACTCAAAAATAAGGAAGGACAAAACCACCTTGATATTGAAATCACAAGCTTGAATAATGGAGTTTGATTACAAGTGTTTTCAAAACCCCAAATTGGGTCTTCAAAGCGAAAACCAAATTATCTACACTAAACCCTAGAAATTTATCTCTACAATATTCTAAGAACAATTCTCTACTGATGCATAATGATATCTCAAAATAAAATAGAAAATCCAGCTTGCAGTAGATGAAGCTCGTAGGTACGACTAGTAGGGTGACCTATGAGTTATAATTTGTCTTTCTTAGATAGCAGATGGCATTTTGGATCTAACTGCTATGATCCATACTACGATTCATTGCCTGGTCTATGGCTTATACCTTGGGCTCGTATGGCTGAACTTTAATTTCTCATATTTTAATTTTTGGAAGTTGTTAATCAGTACGGTTGTCCCCTATGACTCGTAGCTTGGGCTACGACTCGTAGTGGGTTTCGTAGGTCCTTAATTTAACAAAATCTGCTACTTTTCCCCAAGATTAAGCCAACCTGTAGTTTCTACAAAAACAAACACAAAACACATAAAAACTATGAAAATTCGCATTACGAGTTTGCAAAATCCCTTGTTTTAGGCATCAAATGTGTTATATTTTGAAGCGACATCAATACCCTCAACTTAAAACTGTTGCTTGTCCTCAAGGAATGACTTTATCTAAATAGACAATTAGTAATACATAGCAATGATTCTAATAGCATATACATCATTTAATTTTAGCTCTGGTACCCAACAATCATTTTCGAAGACGAATGTTCTTAAAGGAGGAGGATATAGCACCCCACGTCTCACATGTACTAGTCATATGTAAATGGAGCATGATATGACTTGACCAAATCAAGACCTATTTTTAAAAGTGCTTGAACTTCAGCTTATAAGGTTATGTGTACGTCTAACTCTTAAGACGAGTTAAGGCATATATGTTTTAAGCCAAATTAGGGAGGTAGAGGACTTAAATGTTGTGAGTGAATTGAGGTTCTTGTAGAAATTAGGAAGCTGGAAGGTGAGTCACCTACGTGCTTAGCTTAAATATGCTAGATAGACAAAGATGAGACTCGGCACCGAATCGGCCCAAGTCTGATAATGAATAACGCCCAAGCTAAGGGTGTAATTATAGACTATGGGTTAGCATTACATATAAGGAAGAATGGTAGCACAAGATAATTACATGAAAGGCCCAATTACATTCAAAATATTCTTAGCATTTTGGGCCTAAACCAAGTGGAATATAAGATAAAATGGCAGCTCAAGCCCACCAAACTAAGACCCATGAAAGCCCAAGTGAAAGGAGTAAGTTGGAACATCACCTACTTGACTTTATATGGCTGAAAAATCATTAGAAAGTTGGCCAAAGATTCAAAAGTCCCTTTAAAAAGGCTTAAAAGTCAGCATCTTTAAGACATTCTAAGCTTGGAAAAAAATCAGCTTTCACAAAGCTTTCTTGTACACTTTCTTAACTTTGCAAAGTAGCCACAAGGAGACTTTTACGATTCTTGGAGAATCCCTACACTTTGAAGTTAAAGGTAAGTAATAATATTTACATGTTTAGTATGGTTTTTTCATTGAAAACAAGAGAACTAGGCCGGTATCACTTGGGCTGAATCTTTGGACAGCATGTGTTCCAAAGATTGTTGTACACTTTTTTTGTTTATTTGGGAGCTTTTCTCTTCTTTGTTGGATTGACTATGAAGGGAGGTTGTTGTTACTAATGAGTTTTTGTTCTGTAATAATGTAAAAATGTTGCTGCACTACTTTTATAGTCCACAAAAGTGAGTTCTTATATGATATCATAATTGTGTTCTTAGTACGAACTTGTGGGCTGGTAGTTGGGAATCGTTGTTCCATGACCTCCATCTATTTGGCACTATTTTTGGATTGTTTAAGACTGATATTATGTGTAAGTACGTTATATATAGTTTGGTTGAATTTAAACTAGTTTTGGGATTGTTGACATCGAAATGTAGCGAAGGAACATAATGTTATGTTGCCTATTTATATGTTGTGTATAATTATTATGTCTTGTGTTTCGTGAGCTTTTGTTAGACTGTTATGGCACTAAAACAAGGTACAAATGATATATATATGAGAATATATATTAGAAAATACGACTAGAGGTGGAAAGATTAAAAGGATACATACAGGTTGATAATTACATGCATGCTGCCCGTGTGTTGTTTTTATGAGATTGGGCTATAAAGATGTGTTTGTTATCTGCTAATACTAGTTTTATCACCTACTCTATTATAGATAATTATTTGGAGCAAAGGAACGTTATTTCGAGGTAATAGCGAGGTGGCACAATGAGGTATGTAAGGCTACTCGATTTCATATTATTTGGCATGAAATATAGATTCCTCCTTGGTACATAAAACACTTACCAACTCTAACATAACTAATAACCATGTCTCCACTCTTTCACATGTTCATATGCTCCCAAACATAGTCATCTTCAAATCTGCATACATACTTGTGTACCAAGATTCATGAGTTCCTTTTTGCTAAATAAAGTTCACGAGTTGTTTCATCTCCTATACATTTCATTATTTGTGTAATCTACTCTTTTTATTATGATATTATTTTGTATAGTTCCTTAAATGTCACATGCTATATTTATGGTCCTACAACTCTAGTATTATGAACACCAAAGAATTATCTAAAAAAGTAATTAAAAGATAAAATAAGTTGCTTATTGATGGGTGGTAGTCCTAGGGGTAGAAGAATCACCTAGCAGGGGCCTAGCCCATTACAGGGGGTAGCCCAGGAGTGAAAGGAAAAGCATAGCATGGGTCAATCCCGATATATATTTGCCATTGATCAGCTGGTCATTTGTATTATATGTTGTGCACAGATTATACATTAAAGGTAATGTAATAAAAAAAACATAAAGTACATGATTCCACAGCATGACTAAAGGTGGTCTCTTATCCTTACACCAATGCATGATTTCATTTGAGTTCTTACTTCATATACAGTATTTCCTACCTTACATATTTAGTGCATTATCTCGTACTGACGTCTACATTTCATGTTGCAGGTACAGGTGCTAGTAGATATCCCAAGTAGGAGTACAAGATATGTAGCTGTTGTTACTAAGCTCTAAGTTTTTTTGGGGCCTTGTGTGTCTAAAGCTTATATATTTTTGTATTATATAGCTAGTCATGAAGCGGGGCCTGTCCTGAACCTTATTTGATATTGTTCTTTATCTAGAGGCTTTGTAGGCTAGGTAAATTAAAGTGTGGTCATGTCTCGTACTTTAGACATTATGGCTCCAATGGCCTACTCATATGCATTTTCCTTTGGCTTGTTATTATTGTTTACCTTATTAAATGCATGTTGAATATGGGAACCCCTTATAATATTTATAGAAAGTGCATGGGTACAGGTTGGTTCTCCCGAGCCTTATCGACAACAGGTACCAGTCTGCCTTAATGGGACTTCGGACAAATGGTCAAGTAGAACGCACTATTCAAACACTTGAAGATATGTTGTGAGCTTGTGCATTGGACTTTAAAGGTAGTTGGGTGGATTATTTGCCACTTATTGAATTTGCCTATAATAATAGCTACCACTCAAGCATCAAGATGGCACATTATAAAGCTTTATATGGAATAAAATGTAGGTCGCCAATTGGATAGTGTAAAGTGGGTGAAACCACCTTGCTTAGGAAAGATCTAATACAACAAGCCATGGAAAAAGTTGGAGTCATACAACAGCGGCTAGACATAGCCCAAATTTATCACAAATCATACATGGATGCTAGAAGAAGAGGATTGGAATTCTAAATAGAGGATTGGGTATGTTGAAAGGTGTATCCAATGAAAGAGGTTGTGAGACATGATATGAAAGTAAAATTGAGCCTGCATTACATAGGGCCATATACAATTATTAAGAGGTTTGGGCAGGTTGCATATGAATTAGAGCTACCCCAAGAGATTTCAATGGTTCATTCAGTTTTTCATGTCTCAATGCTTTGAAAATGCATAGGTAACCCATCTCGTATCACTCCTATTGAAAATGTGCAGGTTATAAAAGATCTCACCTATGAAGAGGTACCTATTTCTATTCTAGATCGTCAAGTTAAGAAGCTAAGGAATAAAGAAATAGCT
>JAOTQR010017084.1:0-17440 GCA_025774065.1 Solanum ossicruentum
GACGCTCATCATGGGTCATCCGAAAACAGTCGATCTATGTTTTAAACATAGGGGTCAGGCTGCATACATCCGACCCCTCTTTACCCCGCAATGGGCGGGAGCCTTTGAGGCAATGGGGTAATGTTGTTGTTGTTGAAGTATTCCATGGGACTATACTTAGCACCGAAATGAGGCTTATGGTGGGGGCTCGATCCAAGGGGTCCTTATATATAGTCTTGGTCTCTTAAATATGTGTAACCATAGGTTTATATTATTTCCCTAAATGAGCTTTTACTAGTGGATCCATCTAGGCAAGTTATCCATTATGTGGGGCAAGCTCAGTTTACCTTGGCAAGTATACCACTCTTTTATTCGGTGTGGAGTGAATATCGAGATTCCAAGTAGTTGTTCGCTTGGTCTTATATGTCAGTTAGAGTCTCCTCCCACATATATAGGATATATTATGCAAGTTTGATAATCTTCATGCATGTTTTAGTTCAAGCACTGATTATACATGTCATATTGAGCTTATGTATAATGATTATGATTATGCATCTTGATTATTATGGCTTATGATCCTTGTTGCATTGCATCCCACATACTTAATACATTCCAAGTACTAATACATACTTTTGCCTACATGATGTTACCATGGAGCTCCTATTCATCCTCTTCCTCCACGTGGTTAGCTGGATCATTATAGATTGCTATTGGTGAGTCCTCCACTTCGTGGACAACATCCACTTTACAGTCATGATTTTGGTAAGACTTATTTATTTAGACTTTCTTTCATCTTTTGAGGGTGAGACGGGGAGATGTCTTGGCCCCTGTTCCACCCATACTAGAGGTGTTGTTGGATATGGATGTTTTGTATTGAGCTTGACTCTTATTATTTGTATGTATGGTAAAGGTTTCCCTAGGTCCCATTTCCTTTAGATACAATGTGATATGTGCTCCTTTCACTTTCACATTTCCGCTAAACCAAGGATGTGCCATATATTCTTAAGAGGCTTGTTTGGGGACTCCCTTCGGGTCCCCATTCGTCGTGTGGCATCTAGGCCCTAGGCTTGGATCATAACAGTAAACTACTCCTAAGTAGTGCTTATCGAATCACTAGGAATTTGCTCAAAGTTGTTGATCTAGTCCTTCAACTTGAGCTTCTTTGATCTACGAAAGAAGACCTCCAAAAAGGCCTTCTGCAAATCTTCCCAGCTAGTTATTGAACACTACGGGAGCTCAGATAGCCATAATGCAGCATTGCCTATGAGAGACTATAGGAAGACACGAAGTCCCACAGCATCCATAGACAGATTTTGCATCCCCATCACACTCTTACAAACAAACGCCACATTGTACAAGTGACTATGTGGATCCTCTGATGGTAAGCACGCAAATAGCCTATGGTTCAATAGCATCTGAAGTAACCCACTAGAGATTGTGAACTTTGTGACTACAAGTAATGGTAGCACTACATAGCTCCAGTCACATCCATAGCCACGGGGTTCAACCTATACTGATTCCACTAGTAAACATTGGCATTGAACTCCTGAGGCTGTGCAATATTCTCAAAAGGAGGTGGGTTTTCATCCTTATCATCATCATTATTGCCTTGATTCAAAGATTCATTGGTCGCGTTATTGTCATTTTTTGGGGCCATTCTTCTTACAATTCGTTTGATCTCTGGATCTAATGGAGTTTAGGTATTGCCTTGACTTCTAATGTTGGGCATACACTACTTGTATACCCTGCAAAGAAACAAAAACAAAAACAAAATTAAAAAAAAGGGAACTAAGGATTAACACTCAAATTACTTAATGAATCAACCTAATTAGCAGTATTCCCCAGCAATGATTCTAAATTGTTGATGTCGCCCAAGTTACACCTCCTTTATAGAGGATAAAACCATCATTGTCAAGATATAAAACCTAACCAAGGTTAGGGTTGAACCCACAGGGAATACATAAACTCAAGAAAAATTCACCAATAAGCAATTCAAGTAGTTAACCAACCCAATTCCTCGAGGGAGGGAGGGTTGCAATAATTAATAAGGAAGTAAACTAAACTAACTACAATGAGAGACAATCAATAACAGAGAGCAACTAGGGTATCGTGTTCCCCATGATTCCCCAACATCGTATCATTGGATAACCCAATTCTTGTCAAGTGTATAGCATGCAGGACGGTAATTTAAGTTCACCAACCCCTTTGGTCAAAGGTGAGAGGCGAATTTTACTATGCGACTTGGCCCATTTCCATAGTCTGCAATACTGACCACTACCTATAAGTCCCATGAAATGACCCCAAAACATGCCCAAAAATGTACCTCGGAATGCTCGGAATATTAATTTCCATATATCTCAAAATCTCTTTACTATTTCAAAAATCTGACTTCATATTCTTGTTTAGAGGTTCCAAATTAGGGGGGAAAGAGTCTAACCCCAATTTAAGAGCTAGCAATTATGAAATTTCAAGAACGCGATTTCCGAAGAGCAAAGTGCGCCGCCTCCACGACGCGCCTCTTCCCATTTTTGTGTGTTTTTTCACTTCGTCCTAAATATTCTAAGTGTTGGGCCCAAGTGTTCTCAAACATGTTTTTGCCTATACTTAGCCTTATTTCACCTCATATCATCCTAAACATTTTTTCCCAATGCTCACCAAAACACTTAGCCACATTTTCACTCCGAAATTCAAGTGTGAAAACCCTCATCTAGGACTAAGGATTTCCTACACGCTTCAAGCCTCCATTTTCAATCTTCACTAAGAGCTTCTCCAAAGCTATGGCATGTAGGTTTCAGCCATTGGGTCCTTCCACCCATGGTGCCCTAATCTCTTTTTTACTCAATTTGCATGATTTAAAGTTGATTTTACAAATGGGTTTACTAGTATGAACATGTCAAGCTATGTACGGTTGTGATTGTTTTGCTATGTTTTGAGCTATAATTCTTGGATCTAATGTAAGATTTGATGAGGGGTTTTGATGTGTATGTCTTAGGGATGTTGCAAGGTATTGGTGGTAAGTTTTACAGTGGATTTTCTTGCATGATTTCATCTCTAAATTGCATGGTCTTTTAACCACATTACATACCCACCAAGTGTTTGATAAAATATCCGGCTAGGGTTCTTGAGGAATTGAAGGTCCAAAGCATGAGATATGATATGAATAAGTTATAATGATGAAAGGAACTTATGTATATGATATACTCTATACAAAGTGTTTCATGAGACCATATACAATCCGGGAGAACTAAGAGCCCAGATAACCGAGGTGGGGTTTGTACTCATCAACCTTGGTGGGGGTTTGTATTCATCAACCAAGGTAGGGGTTTGTACTCATCAACCAAGGGGGGGGTTCATACTTATCAAACCATGTGAGGGGTTTGTACTTCGCCACTAGGGTGATAAGGTGTGATTATCATCAACCATGTGAGGAGTTTGTACCAGACTATTAGGGTGATGGGGTGAGATCATCTTCAACCAACCAAGGGGTTCGTACTTTGGAAATCTATCTTGACCTATTCTTCACAAAAGATATCCTATATGAGTATGAGTTACTTAAGCATGTTTTACTTATGCATTGACCATACATGACATATTTGTTATATTATACCTATTGCCTATTGTTATGCACTTTGATCATGATGCCTATCTTTTGTTGCATTGCATCCTACATACTTAGTACATTCAAACATACTAACGCATATTCTGGCCTACATGATATCACCATGTAGGAACAGGAGCCCAAGTTAATCATCCTCCTCTACGTGGCTAGTCAGTGCTATTTCAAGCTAGTTGGTGAGTCCTCCATTTCGAGGACCTTAGTCTATGTTTATTTTGCTTTGTATTGAGACACTCGACTTTATGTTCAATTTTGACTATGAGGGTGAGCCCGATTGCTTTGTCTTGGCCCCCACTCTTATCTATGTATTAGTGGTGTTTGTTGGCTATGATATGTATCTATGATGTGAGCTTTGACTCTTGTCTCTTGGTTGTGATGTTATGCAAGCTTTTCCCATTAGTCCCTTTGCCCCTATTCTTACTCTTTATGTATTGTGTATGCTTTCGTGACTAATGATGTGTACTGGCAAGTTAAGAGGCTTGTTTGGGGTTCCTTCGGGTTCCCCATTCACTGTGTCACGTCCAGGCCCTAGGCTTGGGTCATGACATCCCAGTACAACCTCCCCTTGACCTAGTTCAGTTGATTAGATGAGAACGCATCAATCGAATCATGTTAATCAATCTCTTTTCTTATTCATAACTACTTTGATCCAGTCAATAACACTAGGCGGGTTCTAATGTTAACCACCATTAGAAAACATGTAAAATGAAGTGAATTGATTAATACATGCATATACCCATTCCAAGAATTGTAAATTTCGTGAGTTTACTTAGTCAGTTCTTCATGGTTCCTACAACCCTAATTGTACATTTAGCTACTCATGCTATGATTAGATGAAGAAATTATGAATTAAGGAAACATAATTAAACACTTACCCAATTGAATTGAAATAAAAAAAATCCAAGAAGAATGAGAATCATGAGCTTCAAGATCAAATTTACCCACAAATGTTTTCTTACAATCTTCTCTCTCAAGTATTGAGTTATCTAAGTACAAACCCTAAAAGTACTGAATAATAATGTCCACTCTTGTACAATATCTTAAAAATGACCTAAAAGTACTATTTATAGTAATTACATTTATGTCCTAAATAAAATAGAAAAACTAGTCGGCAAACTCGAGGAAAGGTCTCTACGACTAGTAATGTCCTCTTCGACTCGTAGTCGGGGTCTTGTAATCAACTCCTGGGATCTTGGACTTCTCTTCTATGACTTCACTTTATGACTCATATATCCACGACTCGCACTACATGTTCATAGGCTTCAACTTTATCAAATTGTCCCTCACTGGAATCTTCACGAAACCCATCAATACGACTCGTATGCATGTCTCATTGACAAGAGAGGTAACCATTAAGAAGCCACAATCCCTGAATGAGTCTAACGTTAACAAGCAATGCAAGTTCCCTCACAGAAAGAAGTCCCATACCTTACACACAATGGTGTTTTAAGGTATAACCTTGGAACTATGCAAAATCACTCACTTTCACAAGAGGTATTCAAATTAATGCCATAGGCTTGTCCCTATATTATGACTAAGATCTTTGACTACTTGGACTAGGATCACGTTAGGACTTTAAAGGCTTATAACGTAGGCTTAGGGGGCTTTGGTATGATGCTTCTGGAATATAGTGACTAAAGGCCCTGCTTGACACTACATTTTTTTTTGCACTTTTGCCCTACCAACACTGTTACTTTTCATTCCATTCTCCCTTTTTCTCATTTCTAGCTTTTCAGGGTGTTGTTCTTTATTTTTCAGCTTTCTACCTTGTATTTATACTTTATTTTCTTTTGTAGTTTATAACTAAGGCATCACTCATTTTTGTTGGACCTAGTACACAATTTTCTCCTTTTCCATGTATCACTAACTTTCCCCCTCATTTTGTGTTTTACCCTTAGACCAACCACCCTACTCTTAGGCATTTGGCCTGAGTTGAGGTGTATATTATCCAACCTCGGAACCAAGGCCACTTTTGGTAGCCACCCTTAACTTACGCTTTTTGCCTCAGTCAAGGTGCACAATGTTCAAGGATGGACCATCACCAATATTCAGGATTTTACATCTAATACGGCTAGGTCACTGAGGTTTTTACAAAGAAAAGGTACATGTCAGGCTCAAACATTGGAATCAAGGGATACTTTACACATTTGGTCGGTTATTTAGGTTAAGTGGACTGTTATGAACAATGGCCTAAGACCCTTTCCTAACAAACTAACCTACGGTCTAAATCAGAGTAACATAACAAGTTCTGAATTGAAACACAATACATGAATTAGCAAATTAAGCTCACACTCACATGGAACAGGTTACACTATCAACACAAACTCTAAAATCATGCTTTTCATCTTATCAGCACTGTCCACACAATTAAACATGCATTGTTGTTATCTAGACTAACTACTAAAAAATTTGTTGTGTATCATTTTCCACAAACAAGCTCAAAACATGGATATGCCATAGATATTAGTACTCTATGCTACCAATACTACCAAAACATCTTAAACATATCGATTCTATAGAAATTAAATGTCCATGGGGAAAAAGAACATAGGCAAGATAACCCCTAAAATTAAAACATTAGGGTAGTTATTCGCCAAGGCTAGTCAGCCTTCATTGAGGCCTTAACTACTCACAACTCATCAAAAAAGAGGTGCATTATCCTCAATGCACATAGAAATAGAAAATGACGTACCGGCGTCAAGAAGACATACCTGAGCGCCTAAGCGCTAGTGTGTACCTTGGGTTGCCTCCCAAGTAGCGCCTGATTTATGCATGACTTGGATAACTTAGTTCCTCAGACTCAAGTGCCCACACCTCATTCTTCAGATCAATTGGCCTCTTCATTAACTAACAGATATTGAAGACAGCTTCTCCATTGTTCAACCTAAATCTGAGTTGACTAGCTTCTATATCCACTAATGCTCGACCAGTGGCTAGAAATGACCTTCCCAAGATGATTGGGACATCGAAGTTGACTTAGCAATCTAGGACCACAAAGTCTACATGAATATGAGTTTTTCAACTTTAACAAGCACATGTAAAGTATCCCCACAGAGGTTACTATGACAAGAATCGATAACCACATGTTGTTTGGAGTAGGGCGCCTAGTCCTACCTTCTTGAAGACTGTAGGGGCATCATAATTATGTTGGCATCAAGATCACACAATGCCTTTGCGAACTCCACATGTACAATGGTACAGGGTATGGTAAAAGCGCTGGGATCTTCTTGCTTTTGAACCAAGAACCTTGTAGCAATTGCACTGCAATGTTGAAGATCTTTGGAGAGCTCCTGACTCACAGTGCACTTCTTTGTAACAAGGTCCTTCATGTACTTGCATACCCAAGCATCTTCTCCAACAGCTCAATGAGAGGCATGTTGATGGAGAGTTGTTTCTGCATAGAGAGAAAGTGCTTGAACTTGCCCTCCTCCTCTTCTTTTTAACTGTCCAAGATCATATCCGATATCCGCATCCTTGAACTCAACTATCTACCCTCGAACATCATCCTTATCTACTAGCATGGCAGGATTAAGAGTACTCTTGCCACCACGAGTAGTAACTGACATGTACTATTCATCCTTCTTTGGGTTCTAAACTGTGTTGCTAGGCAGTGTACCTCTCTGATGTTGATTGAGTTGAGTTGGCACTTGACCAAGCTGTTCCTTAAACTATTTGATAGCAACAAAATGAGACTCAATTTTCTGATTTATACTGGAGATGTCAAATTTCATCCCCCTCAGAGTCTCATCCTGTGTCTCAACATTCTTCAACAGGTGGTCAAACATCTTCTCAACTCCGGAACTACTAGCACCGATGTCACGGTTGTGTGGTGGAACATAAGGGCCAGTTCTATAGTCATCTCTGCATCCCTAATCAGTATCTCTATCTTGGCCTTGATTCTTGTCATAGTAACCTCTGTGGTTAGACATAAAAGCTCCTTCTCGATTATAGTTTTGATGTTGGTTTCCTTGATCTTGGTGCAAATAGTAGTGATTGGACCCTTGGGTATTGGTTCAAAAATCCCCCATAGGATTAGCAATGTAGGAAGTGTCCTCCTCATAGTAGGGATCTCATACATGGATGCTTGCGGTGGCTGATGAACAACTGCATTAACTCGTTCCTAATTCTACTTCACCATCACCTGCATGCCTGTATGGATTTGGGCAAGCTCTTGCATAGTCTCTTTATTTTTTTTAGCTTCCTTTGAACTAATACTAACAATGCACAAACTTTTGGTAGATGCTTTGTCTCTTTGCCCCCATGCACGATTGGTCATGACCACCCTTTCCATCCTTTTAGCGATCCTTACAAATGATTGATCTAAGAACATACCCCTCATAATGGTATCAACACATGCTTGACTATTCTCGTCCACGGCATGGTATAAGATCTCCACCAAGGTATCATCAATAATTTTGTGCTCTTGGGACACTCTTCAAGCACTTTGAGAATGGCTCCCATGTAGTACTGATCGAGTCACTAGGAAGTTGCTCAAAGTTGTTGATTTTCTCTTTCAACTTGAGCTTCTTCGATCTCGGGAAGTACCTCTCTATTAAGGCCTTTTGCAACTCAATCGAACATTATGGGAGCTTGGATAGCCATAGTGTTGCATTGCCTATTAGAGATAATGGAAAGACACGAAGTCCCATAGCACCATAGAAAAATTTTGTGTTACCATCACACTCTTGTAGACAAATGCAACATTGTGTAGATGGCTATGCAGATCCTCTGATGGTAGGCCCGCGAACAACCCACAGTTTTGTAGCATACGATGTAACCCACTCAAAACCATGAACTTTGTGTCAATGGGTAGTGGTGGTAACACAATAGCTCCATTCACCTCTATATCCATAAGGTCCAGCCGATATTGGTTCAACTAATAAGCTTTGGCATTGAAGTCCTATGGCTTTGGGAAAATATACTCAAGAGGGGGATGGTTGTCATTGTTTGCATTCTCATTCTCATTCCGATTTAGAGCTGCAGTTGTTGCATTGTTTACATTATCTTAAGCCATTCTTCTAAGTCTTCTCTAGATCTCTAGATCAAATAGAGTCAAGGGTATGCCTCGACTTCATATCCTAAAAGAAAATAGAAATAATAAAAAATGTAAAATGAGGGAAATGAGGATTAATTCCAAAATTACTTGAATTAGACAGTCTAGCCGTATTCCTCGGCAAAGGTGCCAAAATCTTGATGTCGCCCAATGTATACCTCCTTTTTTAGGCTAAAGCAATTATTGTCAAGATATGTAACCTAACAAATGTTAAGGTCAAATTCCACAGGGAATATGGTAGACTTAGAAGAATTAATTACAATTCGGGTTTATTAACCAACTTATCTACCGAGGGTGTAATAATAACTAGTAAAAGTAATTCTAAGCTAAGACAAGTGTTAAACTAATATGAAGAGAAACTAGGGTATTCTGTTCCCTATGATTCCCTAACTCAATATTACTAGATAAGAATTCTTTTCTAGTGTGTAGCATGCAGAACGGTAAGTTAAGTTCACCAAACCCTTTGACCCAGGCGAGAGGCGAATTTCACTATGGGATTTGGTCTATCCCCATAGTGTGACATTACTAACCCTTACCTATTGTCCAAGTACAACCTCGGCTTGCCCCAGTTTGATTGATTAGACAAGAAATATTGATTGAATCCTGTTAATTAACCATTTTCCCTATTCATTAATGCCTTTATCCAGTCAATAACACTAGGTGGGTTCTAATGTTGGCCACAATTAGAAAGCATTTAATACGAAGAGAATTATTAGTAAATGCATGCACACTTTTCAAGAATTAAGAATTTTTCACGACCCAAGTCGACGGCCTAGACGTGACACGACAAATGGAAACCTGAAGAGACCCTAAACAAGCTTGTTAGCATATCAATCACACATCGTTGGTTGCAAAAGCAAAATAAACAACAACAAGAGATAAAATAAAATAGGAAATGGGACTAATGGAAATCTTGATATTCATAAAAACATAAAAGAGTCAAGCTCATAGCATAAGATGGTATCCTCGAACTTGAGAACTCACCAACGCTTATCTCCGAAGTACCGAGCTAGCCACGTAGGGGATGATCGAAAGAGGCTCCGGTCCCTACATGTAATATCATATAGGCATAGAGTATACATTAGTATGTTTGAATGTACTAAGCATGCGGGATGCGTTGCAACAATACATAAGCCAATATAGTCAAAATGCATAATCATAGGCAATGGATATATAATCTCAATATGACATACATAATCAATGCTCATGATAAATCATGCTTGTATATCAGTCATCTTGCACAATATAAAGCATACATATGTGGGAAGTGACCTCAACCGATATAGACCAAGCAACTACAACTTGGACTCTGAGGCTTGACACCCCCTCGGTTCAAGTGACCGGGCATGACACCCCCCGACGAAGTGTGGTCTACTTGGAAAGGCAAACCAAACATGATAACCTGAACTAGATGGATCCACTAGTATAGCAAGGGTAATAATCATAATCCTATGGTGGCACATAGTTTAGAGACAAAGATTTTATATAAGGACCCCTTGAGTTGAGCCCCCCAATCTTAAGGCTCAATCGGTGCTAAATCAAATAATCATAACTTGTATTACTTGTAAAAAATATGGAAAAATGACATGAGTAGCTGTTGAAACATGCTTGACCTCTAGTAGTGAGCCTAACTTAAATATGAGAGTAGATCATAATCATACATTAAACCTTTGCTTTAACATGAATGGCCCACAAGAGGTAAAATTCTTGAAATAGGGCTTAACTTGATACTTGTAAAATAATATATTCTTTTCATTAATTCAATGCATACTTGAAAGCCCTTAATCATCATGAAGTCACTTGACTTGTAAATCATATAGATCATCAATAACATGACAGCTCTTGACTTGACATTTTATCAAACACATGGTGGGTTCATGATACTTGTTAAAAATCATGCAATTCAAGAGTGAAATAAGATGAGTAAACTTAATGCAAATCAACCCACCAACAAGTAGTCAGACCCTCATGTAGGGTAACTTGAAATCCATCTCAAAAGATCATAATACTTCATAGTTTCATTTCCCAAAGTACGCAGTCTCAATGAACAAGATCAATTCATGGTATAAGCTTGAAATAGATAGTCATGCATAATCAATCAATATTTCATAAAACCCAAGTACATTAAGAAAAGGATCCCTTTTGCCACTTGTCAAGGGTATGGCAAGAAGCATCAAGAAAGGTGTTTGGTGGGCAGCAAAGATTGTTTCAAGTGGTGCGGTGTTGGGTATAAGATGAGGAATTACCCAGCGTCCTCAAGGGAAGTGTTAAGAAGCACTTAATTTGAAAGTAGGCTTCCATATGCTAAGCCTAGTGGTAATGGTGGAGTGACCCATCCTAGGTGCCCAAAGTGTGGGAGGAATCATGGTGGCACATGTTGGAGGAACAGAGTTGCATGTTTTTAGTGTGGTAAGAAGGGCCACAAGATTGTTGATTGTCCATAGCTCAAAGGAAAGGCGAGGGTGTTTGTGTTCAAGCTTACTCTTAGTGGGTCGTTGGCTCCTCCGTCGTACCACAAGTGTGGAAAGTACTAGCCGAGAGATTGTTTAGCCACTTTGAGTGCATGTTTCGAGTGTGGACCATAGGATCATAGCCAAGATGTTGTCAACGGGTTACTAGGGATTATGAGGATGACCGTCGATGTTCCCAACCATACCCCTTTAGGGGTCACTAGGCATGGTGCTTCATAGGTATGTTGAAGGTTTTGACTTTGATGTGTATGGATTGATAGACCCGGGTGCCACTCTTCCTCACATTACTCATTTTGTTGCCAAAAAGCTTCATGTCTGTCCCAAATTGTTGTATGAACCTTATGAAGTGTCTACCCCTGTAGGTGAGTCCATTGTTACTAAAAGAGTTTATAGAAATTGTCTTGTGTTCATATTGCATAAAGCTTTTTCCTTGTGATTTTGTTGAACTTGACATGGTAGATTTTGATATCATTCTTGGGATGGATTAGTTACATGCATATTATGCCTCCATTGATTGTAGAACCCGTAGAGTGAAGTTCTAATTCCCTAACGAGCTATTCTTTAGTGGGAAAGTCTTAATGTGGTGGTCAAGTATAGATTCATTTCTTGTCTTAAAGCCCAAAAGTTGATTTCCAAGGGTTACCTATCATCTTATGAGAGTTAGGGATGTGGAGTGTAAAGTCCTTCCTATTGAGTCAATTTCGGTAGTTAATGAGTTTCTTAATTTTTTTTCCCAATGATCTTCCTGGTATTTCTCTTGAAAAAGGGAAATAGACTTTGGTATAGACCTCCTTCCCGATACTCCACCTATTTCCATTCCCCCTTATCGTATGGCCTCAATGGAATTGAAGGAGTTGATGGATCAAATGAGGGGTTGGAGAAGGGTTTCATAATGCTTAGTAAGTCACCTTGGGGTGCAGTAGTGTTATTTGTGAAGAAAAAGGATGGTTCTCTTAGAATGTGCATTGATATCGGCAACTTAATAAGGTTACCATAAAGAACAAGTATCCCCTTACCAAGAATTGATGATCTTTTTGATCAACTTCAAGGGGCTAGTCACTTTTCTAAAATTGATCTTCAGTCTGAATACGACCAAGATGACCTTTCGAACTAGGTATTGGCACTTTGAATTTGTGGTTATGTCTATTGGATTGACTAATGCACCGGCTATATTTATGGATCTCATGAATAGGGTTTTTAAACCCTACCTTGACATGTTTGTGGTGTTCTTTATTGATGATATGTTGATTTATTCCCATAGTGAGGAAGAGCATGTGAATCACTTGAGGGTGGTGTTGTAAATTTTGAGGGATGAGAGGTTGTATGCTAAATATGAAAAATATGAATTTTGGTTGAAAGAGGTTACATTTTTGAAGCATGTGGTATTGGGTGATGGTACTAAGGTGGACCCTAAGAAGATGGAGGTGATAAGGAATTGGCCTAGACCCTTGACTCTGTCGGATATTAGGAGTTTCTTGGGTTGGCGGGTTATTACTGGAGGTTTGTAAATGATTTTTCTTCTATTGACCAAAAGGAAGGTAAGCTTGTTTGGAACGATGAATGTAAAAAGAGTTCTCAAACCTTGAAACATAAGCTTGTCTCCGCTCCTATCTTGGTTCTACTGGAAGCGTTGGAAAGATTTGTTGTTTATTGCAATGCTTCAAGGATCGGTTGGGGGTTAGGTTGAATGAAGTTGAAAATGATGGTATAGTGGTGGTTAATGGTTCCAAATCTTGTTTGATTGAGGAAGTAAAGATGAAACAAGACCTTGGTCCCTGAAATGACCCTAAAAAGTGCACGAAAGTGTGCCTCGAAATGCTTGGAATTTTAAATTCCATATATCACACAATCCGTGCGGAATATCAAAAATCCGAACTTCATATTCTTGCTCACGGGGTCAAAATTAAGGGGAAGAGGGTCTACTTACAATGGATTTATTTGCATGAATTCATCTCTATATTTCATGTTTTTATACCATTTCACACTAGCCAAGTGCTTGATAAATTGTGCGGTTATAGTTTCTTGAGGAATTGAAGGTCCAAAGCATGATATATGAGATGATTTATTTTATGATGATGAAAATAGCTTATGTATATGATCTATTCTATATAAAGTGTTACATTAGACCATGCCTAGTCTCGGGGGGGAGGGGGGGCTAAGAGCCCGGATAACCTTGTCGGGGGGTTAGTACCTTGATAGCCAATCAAAGGGCTAGTGCCTAGATAACAGAGGTGGGGTTTGTACTCATCAATCGAGGTGGGGGTTTGTCCTTATCAACCGAGGTCGGGGTTTGTACTCATCAACCATGTGAGGGGTTTGTATTTTGCCACTAGGGTGATAAGGTGAGATTATCATCAACAATGTGAGGGGTTTGTACCACACCACCGAGGTAATCGGATAAGATCATCATCAACCAAACAAGGGGTTTGTACTTTGGAATCTAGCTTGGTGTCTTCTACACATATGATATCCTATATGAGCATGAGTTACTTAAGCATGTTATACTTAAGCATTGATCATACATGCCATATTGTTATATTATACCTATTTGCCTATTGTTATGCATTTTGATTATGATGTCTATCTCTTGTTGCATTGCATCCTACATGCTTAGTATATTCAAACGTACTAATGCATACTCTTGCCTACATGATATCACTATGTTGGAACCGGTCCTCCTCCACGTGGCTAGTCAATACTAATTAAGCTAGTTGGTGAGTCCTCCACTTTGGGTACCTTAGTTTATGCTCTCTTATAATGTATTAATACATTCTTCTATATGTTCTATTTTGACTATGAGGGTGAGCCTGTTGCTTTGTCTTGGCCCCCGCTCTTATCTATGTAATAGAGGTGCTTGTTGGATATGTTATGTATCTATGATATGAGTTATAACTCTTTATCTCTTGATTATGATGCTATGCAAGCTTTTCCCTTAGTCTCTTTGCCCCATTCTTACACTTTTATGTCTTTTATATGCTTCCACGATCGATGATGTGTAATGATAAGTTAAGAGGCTTGTTTGGGATTCCTTCGGGTTCTCTATTTGTTGTGTCACGTCTACGACCAAGACTTATGTCGTGACAAACTTGGTATCAAAGTACTAGGCTGACAAATCCTCGGAGTCCAATACACTGCTCGATTAGAGCCCTATTCTTGGTTGTGAAGCGCCCCATGACTAAGAATATGAGGCTATGAGACATTTTAGGAAATGTTTCCCTTCTTCATGTTCTAAGTCGTACTATAGAATTGTAGTAAGTTTTCCCCCTAATGATTGTTCTTTGCTAATGCTAGATCATGCCAAGCACTAGAGGAAGAAAGGCCCAAACTCTCGAGGAGCAACCTACTAATGGTGAACTCTGGGATGCTCTCACTATGATTTCCCAAGTTATGGCCAACCAAGTCAATCAAGGGGACCAATTCCCTCATGCTACTACCCCAGGAGCTAGGGTACGGGACTTCATGAGGATGAATCCTCCGGTTTTTTATGGGTCAAAGGTGGATGAAGATCCACAAAAGTTTATTAACGAGGTCTACAAAATATTAAATATCATAGATGTTGGGCTGAATAAAAAGGTGGGGTTGGCGGCGTACCAACTCAAAGGGGTAGCCCCAATATGGTATGATCAATGAAATGGAGAGAAGGGATGGTTATCTGATTCTGTTGGAGGAGTTCGAATTGGCTTTCCTTAATCGAGTTTTTCCTCTTGAGCTTAGGGAAGCTAGGTTGGTAGAGTTCAGGAACTTTAAACAAGGTGCTATGAGTGTGAGAGAGTATCCTCTCCAGTTTAATCAACTTTCAAAGTATGTTCCTCAGTTGGAGGCCAATCCTATATCTTGGATGAAGAAATTTGTGATGGGGGTCCTCGACTTGGTGAGTGAAGAATGTCAGTCCGCCTTGCTAATAAGTGACATGGACTTGTCTCGGTTGATGACATATACCGAGCAAATGGAGAAGGAAAAGTTGAGGAAGAGAAGGGGCCATGAGGCCAAGAGGGCCCGTTTTGAGGGTAAATTCCAAAAGGGTGCTAGATTTCATCAAGGCCAAGGGTCTTCTCATGCTACTAATAGGGGGTTTGCCAATGATTTTCCTAGGCCTCAAGTTGTTGGTGGTGTGGCTCCTAATGATGGGTGTCCTAAATGTGGAAGGGGGTCATGTGGGCCCATGTTTGAAAAATTCTAATGCATGCTTTGGTTAGGGGGAGCTTGGTCACAAAAAAGTGGATTATCCAAGAAGCTGTGGCAAGGGTCGGGGTGCAAATGCGCCATTGGATAGAGGTGGTCCTCAAGGTGGTTCCCCAGGGCACAATCAATTTTATGCTCTACATGGGAGGTAAGGGGTTGGTGAGGTTCTCGATGTTTTTACTGGTATGTTGAAAATCTTTGACTTTGATGTATATATTTTGATTGACTCGGGTGCCACTCTTTCTTTTGTTGCCTCTTTTGTTGCTAAAAAGTTCCATGTCGAGTCCAAGTTATTGCATGAGTCTTATGAGGTGTGTACTCCTATTGGTGCATCTATTTTTGGTTGGAAGGTGTATAGAAATCGTCCAGTTTGTATCTTGCATAAAATCTTGCCTTGTGGTCTTGTTGAGTTAGATATGATTGATTTTGATGTTATTCTTTGGAAGGATTGGTTGGACGCGTACTATGGTTCTATTGATTGTAGAACCCATAGGGTCGAGTTTCAATTTCCAAATGAACCTATTCTTGAGTGGGAGAGTCATGATGTGGTGGTCAAGGGTAGGTTCATCACTTGTATTAAAGCCCGTAAGTTGATCTCCAAGCGGTGCTTGCACCATTAGTGAGGGTTAAAGATGTGGAGTCCAAAGTCCCTTCCATAGGGTCGGTTCTGATTATAAATTAGTTTCTTGATGTCTTTCCAAATGACCTTCCTGGTGTTCCTCCCAAAAGGGAAATTGATTTTGGTATAGACCTCCTTCCCAATACTCAACCTATCTCTATTTCCCCTACCGTATGGCCTCGGCGGTGTTGAAGGAGTTAAAGGAACAAATGAAAGATTTGTTGGAGAAGGGATTTGTTAGGCCTAACCAATCACCTTGGGGTGTACCTGTGTTGTTTTTGAAGAAGACAGATGGGTCACTTAGAATGTACATTGACTACCGACAACTCAATAGGGCCACTATCAAGAATAGATATCCTCTTCCAAGAATTGATGATTTGTTTGACCAATTGCAAGCGGCTTGCTTTTTCTCTAAGATTGATCTTTAGTCCTTGTATCATCAAGTGAGGGTGAGGGAGTGTGATATTCCCAAGAAGGCTTTCTGGACTAGATATGGACACTATGAATTTGTGGTGATGTGTTTTGGGTTGACCAATGCAATGGCCATCTTCATGGATAAAAAGGTTTTCAAATCCTACCTTGATTGCATTGTTGTATTCTTCATTAATGATATTTTGATCTATTCACATAGTAGGGAGAAGCATATGGTTCATTTGAGGGTTGTATTGCAAAGATTGAGGGAGGAGAAATTGTATGCTAAATATGAAAAGTGTGAATTTTGGTTGAAGGAGGTTGCATTCTTGGGTCATATGGTATCGGGGGATGGTATTAAGGTGGATCCTAAGAAGACCAATGTGATTAGAAATTTCCTAGACCATTGACCCCATTGGATATTAGGAGTTTCTTGGGCCTAGCGAGTTACTATATAAGGTTTGTGAATGGGTTCTCCTCCATTGCTTCCCCTATGACCAAATTGACTCAAAAGAAGGTTATGTTTGTGTGGATTGATGAATGTGAGAGAAGCTTCGAAACATTGAAGGATAAGCTTGTGTCCACTCCTATATTGCCACTACCAGATGGGCCTGAGGGATTTGTTGTGTATTGTGATGCTTCTAGAATTGGTTTGGGATGTGTACTAATGCAAAATTCATAAGGTCATAGCCTATGGTTTTAGGCAACACAAAGTGCATGAAAGGAACTACCCTACCCATGATCTTGAATTGGACGCCGTGGTGTTTGCATTAAAGATTTGGCATCATTACTTGTATGGCATGCAGGTTGATGTGTTCACCGATCATAAGAGCCTCCAATATACCTTCACTCAAAAAGATCTCAGCTTGAAACAGAGAAGGTGTCTAGAACTTCTTAAGGACCTATGACATGAGTGTGTATTACCATCCTGGTAAGGCAAATATTATGGAGAATGCTTTGAGTCAGGTGTCTATGGGTAGCCTAGCTCATGTTGATGGTGGTGATAGGGAGGGTGGTGCATTGATTGGATAGATTAAGGTGAGGTTGCAAGAAGTAGGTAATGTTGTGGTTCTTATTGATGGTTCCAAACCTCCTTTGGTAGATGAAGT
>JAOTQR010017095.1:5941-17440 GCA_025774065.1 Solanum ossicruentum
TCCTAGGTCTTGGATCGGCCACCAAACGAGGAGTATACTTTGAAAGTTGATTAAACTTAAGTGCATACTCTCTCATGCTCATAGAACCTTGTTTCAAGTTCATAAACTCTACCAACTTAGCTTCCTTAAACTAAAAAGGGAAAAATTAGCTAAGGAAGTCCAATTTGAACTCCTCCCAAAGCACCACATTTCCAACCCCTTTCTCACCCTTCTATTGATCATACTATATTTGAGCTACCCCTTTGAGTTGGTACGCCTCCAACTCCGCCTTTTCATTTGGCCCAACACATATGATATTTAAGATTTTGTAGACCTCATCAATGAACTCTTGTAGATCTTCATCCACCTTTGCCATAGAAGACCGGAGGACTCATCCTTATAAAGTCTCTTAACCTAGCTCCCAGGGTAGTAGCATGAGGGGCTTGGGCTCCTTGATTGACTTGGTTGGCCACCACTTGGGCAAGCATAGTGAGAGCATCCTAGAGCTCACCATTGTTAGGTTGCTTCTCGGGAGTTTGAGCCCTTCATCCTCAAGTGTTTGGCATGAATTAGCATAGAAAAGAACCATCGTAGGGGAAAAAACTTACCACAACTCTATAGCACGACTTAGAACATGAAGCAAGAAAATATTTCCTGAAACGTCTCGTAGCCTCCTATCATAGTCATGGCGCGCTTCACAATAATAAATAGGACTCTAATCGATGTGACATATTAGACTCATAGAATCTATTAACCTAGTGCTCTAATACCAAGTTTGTCATGACCCAAGCCTAGAGCCTAGACATGACACGGAGCAAGGGGAAACATAAAGTGGCCCTAAGAAAGCCTCATAAAGCATCATTACACACAGGGTCATGGAAGCAATAAATCAAGCATCAAAGATAAAAGAATAGGGAAACCGGGGCTAAGAGAAAAGCTTGCACAATGTCAAAAGCAAGAGACAAGAGACAAGCTCATATCATAGACATCAAGAATAATAGAGCCAAGGCTCTAAATATAGATACATAACATGTCCAACAAACACCTCTAATACATAGATAAGAGTTGGAGACAGGATAAAGTAACGGGCTTACACTCCTAGTCAAATAGAAAATAAAAAAGAATGTCCCGATACATAATAAATGTAACATAGACTAAGGTCCCCGAAATAGAGGACTCACCAAATAACTTGAGTAGTATCGAACTAGCCATGTAGAGGAGGAGGGTGATCAACTTGGACACCGGTTCCTATATGGTGACATCATGTAGGTACAGAGTATGTGTTAGTACATTTAAATGTATTAAATATGTAGGACACAATGCAATAATAGATAGGCACAATAATCGAAATGTATAATGTTAAGCAGTAGATAAATATAACAATATGGCTTGTATGATCAATGCTTAAGTAAGTCATGCTTAAGTAATTCATGCTCATATAGGATGTCATTTGTGGAGAATAGACCAACTAGATTTCCAAAGTATGAACCCCTTGGTCGGTTGATAATGATCTCACCCCCACCCAGGTGGTGTTGTACAAACCCCTCAAATGGTTTATGATAATCACACTTTATCACCCTGGTGGCGAAGTTCTAACCCCTCACATGTTTTGAAGAGTACAAACTCCCACCTCAGTTGATGAGTACAAACCCCCACCTCGGTTATCTAGGTCCTTAGTCCCCCTAGATTGGGAATGGTCTAATGCAACACTTTATGTAGAATTTATCATATACATAAGCTCATTTCATCATCGTTTAGTCATTCATATAATATCTCATGCTTTGTACCTTTGATTCCACAAGAAACCCTAGCTGAATATTTTATCAAACACTTGGGGTGTTGCAATCCAAGCCTAGGGCCTAGACATGATCGACGAATGGGGAACTCGAAGGAACCCTAAGCAAGCCTCATAGCATATCATTACACATCCATGGTCATGGAAGAAATATATAACATCATAAGAAACATTAACAAGGGGAAATCAAACTAAGGGAGAAAGAGAGAGTGTAATACTTAAATAACATAGATGAGTCAAAGCTCAACTGTAATACATAACTTGTCCAATAAATACCTCTAAATACATAGAGCGGGGGCCAAGACAAGGTAACCGGGCTCACCCTCATAGTCAAATAGAACATAAGATAATGTCTCAATACATAGATAAAAGGAAAACATAAACCAAAGTCCCCGAAATGGAGGAATCACCAATAAGCTTGGGATAGCACCATCTAGAAACGTGAATGAGGAGGATGATCAACTTGGGCACCACTACGTGGTGATATCATATAGGGAAGAGTATGCGTTAGTACATTTGAATGTACTAAGTATGTGGGATGCAATGAAACAAGAGACAAGCTTCATAATCAACATGCATAACAACAGGCAATAGGCATGATATAGCAATATGTCATGTATAATCAATGCATAAATAAAACTTGCTTAGGTAATCCATGCTTATATAGAATATCATATGTGTAGAAGAGAGCAATCTAAATTTCCAAACTATGGACCCCTTGGTAAGTTAGTGATGTTGCCATCCCATCACTTAGGTGAATGAGTAATAACCCTCATCTAGGTTGATAAGTACAAACCCCTATATAGGTTAGTGATGATGCCACCCCATTACTTTGGTGGATGAATATTAACCCTCATCTAGGTTAGTGAGTACAAACCCCTGTCAAGGTTATCCGGGCGCTAGACCCCCCGGATTTGGCATGGTCGATTACTACACTTTATAGGATTCATTATATAGTCTAATGCAACACTTAACATACGATTCATCATATACATAAGCTCATTTCGTCATCATATCATCATTCATATCACATCTCATGCTTTAGACCTTCATTTCCACAAGAAACAATAACCGTACATTTTATCAAACACCTTGAGGGTTAGCAATGGGGGTAAAAGACCATACATTGAAGAGACGAAATCATGCAAAAAAATCTATTGTAAAATCATCAATAAACACCTTGTAATACCCCCAAGACATTCATAGCAAAACCCCTCATCAAATCTAAAATTAGATCCAAGATTTAAAAATCAAAACATGCTAGAACAACCATGCTTTTAAAAACTAAAATCACTGTGTAGTAAATTTATCAATATACAAGACCCACATGTAAAATCAATTTTAAATCATGAAATATTAGTAAAATGAGTGTTTAGGCACCATGGGTGGAAGGATCTAATGGTACAACACTACATACCTTGACTTTGGAGAACCCTTGAAGAAAATTGGGAATGGAGACTTGAAGCTTGAGTGTGATCCATGATAAAATCCTTAAGATTGGTCTTGAGTTTGGAACTTGAATTTAGGAGCAAATATTTGGCTGTGTCTTGGTAAGTATTAGGGATTGTTTAGGGTGATATCAGAGTGAAATAAATCTATGTATAGGAAAAACATATTTGGGAAAACTTAGTCCCAACACTTAGAAAAATCTAGATGGACTAGGAAAGACAGTGTAGGAAATACATATCTCCGCGTTGCAAAAAGGACGCGGAGGCCCTCTGAAAATCACACCAAGTGAAATTTCGTAATCCGATTCCTTTTCTTTAAAAATGAGGTTAGACCCCTATTATCCTAATTTGGACCCCTTGAAAAAGAATATGAAGTCGGATTTTTGCCAATGGATTTTTAGATATATGGAACATAAGATTCCGGGCACTTCCGAGGAACATTTTTAGGCACTTTTTGGGTCTGTATCAAGGGGTGTGAAATGGGGGTAAAAGACTATGCAATTTAGAGATGAATTCATGTAAGAATATTTGTTGAAAAATTAACACCTTGCAACACCCCCAAGACATTCACATCAAAACCCCAATCAACATTAGATCAAAGATTTAGAGCTCAAAACATGCTAAAACAACCATACTTTTGTGAACCCAAATCACTGTCTATTAAATTTCTTAATATACAAGAGACACATGGAAAATCAATTTTAAATCATGCAAATTGAGTAAAAAGGAGATTAGGGCAACGTGGGTGGAAGAACTCAATGGCTAAAACCTACATATGTTACCTTGGAGATGAACTAGGTGAAGATTGGAGATGGAGACTTGAAGCTTTAAGAAGAGCCTTGAAATAGAACATTAGCTTGGGATGAGGGTTTAGGACTTGAGTTTGGGGAGTGAGAATATGACTAAGTGTTTGATTGAGTATTGGGAAATGTTTAGGATGATATGAGGGTGAAATTTGGCTAACCATAGGTAAAAACATGGTTGGGAACACTTAGGCCCAAGACCCCAAGCCTTAGACCAAGATAGAAATCACTGGCAACAAAATAGAAAGGTCCACGATGCGTACCTATCGCGGAGGTCAAATTTATACATGTCCGCGATAGCTACGCATGGCGGTGCTGTCACGGATCATCTCTGAAAACTGAAATTGTGATTCAATTGCTCTAAAATCTGGGTTAGACCCTCATCCCCTAATGTTGCCCCCTAAACATGAGTATGAAGTCGGTTTTTTGGAATAATGAATGGATTTTGAGATATATAGAATTTAAAACTCCAGGCATTCCGAGGAACGTTTTTGGGCACTTTTCAGGGTCATTTCATTTTAATCAGTTGTAAAAGGGCTCTATGAGATGCCTTTTATGAATTATAGTAAAACTATGAGTCATATTGTGCTCTCATAGACCGGTGCTTCAAAACAATAATGGACACTAGAAAATTGTAGGAGCCCTAGGAATGACTCGTAAATTGGTTTACGAGTCATAAACTGGTTTAGTAAATAATTTAAGAGAGTAATTCAAAACGGGACAGGATCTATGAGACCTATGTACGAGTCGTAAAGTGACCTACAACTTGTAGAAGGTTTTGTCTGATGAATACTCAGATCATCATGTGTTTGAATTTTCCCACGAGGGGCATTTATGAAACCGACTGTATTGGAAGGACTTCGAACTCCACATCTCTAGACCTCATACGATGATAAAGACACCCCCTCGAGATCAACTTATGGGCTTTAACACAAGAGATGAATCTACCCTTAACCACCACATCATGACTCTCCCACTCAAGAATGGGTTCATTTAGGAATTGGAACTTGACCCTACGGGTTCTATAATCAAAAGAGGCATAAACTGCATGCAACCAATCCATCCCAAGAATGACATCAAAATCAACCATGTCCAGATCAACAAGATCACAAGGCAATATTTTATGCAAGAAGCAAATGGGATAATTTCTATAGACCGTACTAGCAACAATAGATGCACCAATAGGAGTAGACACCTCATAAGACTCACACAACAATTCGGGCTGAACATGAAACTTTTTTGCAATAAAAGGAGTAACAAAAGAAAGAGTGGCACCCCTGTTTATCAATGGATACACATCAAAGTCAAAGAATTTGAACATACCGATGACGACATCGGGCACCTCATCACCCCCTTCCCTTCCATGTAAAGCATAAAATCAATTGTACCTTAGGGAACCACCTTATTGACCTCCTTTCCCTAAAGGGACCGCATTTGCACCCCAACCTTGAGGATGAACATCCTTACCATTGTTCCTGTATGAGGGCAACGCATCATCTTTTGGCCTACTTCACCATAACTATAGCATGTATTAGTAGCCCTCAAGTATGGGCCGCCATGACCCTTACCACATCTTGGACACACCGATCTATGCATCATACCACCACCCTTTCGGGGCCTTAGGTAGTCAGTGACAAATCTCCACTAGGAACATGAGAAGACCCTTGGCCTTAGTGAAATCGGCCACCCTTGGTATTTTGGAACTTATTATCAAAACAGGCCCTCTTGGACCCATGACCCCTTTTCTTCCTCAATTTCACCCCCTCTAATTGTTCGGCATAAGTCATCAAGCGAGACAAATCCATGTCGTTGATCAACATAGCAGTGTGACATTCTTTACTTACAAAATTGGTAAAACCGATCACAAACTTATTCATTCTAGACCATGGGTCGGCAACCAAGTGTGAAGCATATTTTGGGAGTTGATTAACTTGAGGGCATACTCCCTCACCCTCATAGATCCTTGCTTCAAGTTCATGAACTCTACCAATTTGGCTACACTAAGCACAAGATGGAAGAATCATTTGAGTAAAACCACCTTAACCTCCTCTCATAATGTCACATTATTGTTCCCATTCTCCTCTTTCCATTGAGTGTACCAAATTTGGGCCACCCCCTTGAGTTGGTAAGCCGCCAAGTCTGCCTTGTCTTCCGACCTCACACCCATGATGGACAACACCTTGTATACCTC
The DNA here is from genome assembly GCA_025774065.1 of Solanum ossicruentum. Taxonomy (NCBI): domain Eukaryota; kingdom Viridiplantae; phylum Streptophyta; class Magnoliopsida; order Solanales; family Solanaceae; genus Solanum; species Solanum ossicruentum. Next base: position 12,158 of record JAOTQR010017095.1, read on the forward strand.
ATCAATGAATTCTTGAGGGTCCTTATCTACCTTAGACCCATTGAACTCCTATAGGTTCATCCTCATAAATTCTCTCACCCAAGATGACGGAGTAGGAGCATAAGGGCCTTGGGCCCCTTGATTGGCTTGATTAGCCACAACTTGTGTAAGAAAAGTGAGAGCATTCTGGAGCTCACCATGAGCTGGCTATTCCTCGGGTGTGCGGACTCTTCTGCCTCTTGTGTTGTGCATGATCTAGTATAAAAAAGAATAATCATGAGGGGAGGGGGGGAAATCTTACCTTAACTTCTATAGAATGACATATAGTAAGAAGAAGGTAAGCATTTCCTAAAAGGTCTCATAGCCTCATGTTCATATTTGTGGTACATAAGACAACCATGAACAAGACTCTAATTGACGCATTGTGTTGGATGATAAGGACTATTAAGCCTAGTGCCTAGATATGACAGGGCACATGGGGAACCCAAAGAGACCCCTAGTAAGCCTCTTAACATGTCATTACACATCCTTGATCGCAGAAGCAATAAAATAAAAATAATAGATAGAAATAGGGATAACTGGGGCTAAGGGACATCTTTTCATAGCATAAAACATCATAAAGTAAAGAGACTCAAGGCTCATAGCATCAATACATATTTTGTCCAATAACACCTCTAAACATAGAACATTAGCGAGGGACAAGACAAGCAACCAGGATCACCCTCATAGTCAAGCATACAATAAATAAAAGAAAGAGATTCTTTATACATATCACGAGATCAAGATATTATCCCCGAAGTTGAGGATTCACCACTTACTTTGTAGAGAAATCGTACTAGCTACGTGGAGGAGGAGATGATCAAGTGGGGCTCCAGTCACCATATGGTGACATTAAGTAGGCATAAAGTATGTGTTAGTATGTTTAAATGTACTAAGCATGTAGGTTGCAATGCAACAGTAGATAAATAATATAATCAAAATGCATATTTAAGCAATAGATGACCGTATAACAATATGGCATGCATGAATGATACTTGAAGTAAACATTCTTGTATATAGAACATATTACATGAGTAGGAAGATACCATTAATAGTACCAAGGCCTACCACCTTTGTGGTGAGGTGATTAATATACAAACCCGTCAATAATGTTGCACGGGCCTACTACCTCTCGAGCGAAGCAATTGAGGTACAAATCCCCCTAACAAGGTTGCACGGGCCTACTACCTCCCGACTGAGGCAATTGAGGTACAACCCCTCCCCCCCCCAACGAGGTTGCATGGGCCTACTACCTCCCGAGCGAGGCAATTGAGGTACAAATCCTGCAAGAATCTAGTTACGGGCCTATTACCCCCCGAATGAGGCAATTGATCAACTTCATACATTATAGATACTTTTCATGAAATCAACACATTTTTACCATACTTTCATCAGCAAAATTCATGTAAGTCATAGGTCATGCAATAGAACATCAATGGCTCAAGAACCCTAAACCAGATATTTCATCAAACACTTGGTAAGTGTGTAATACTAGTGTAAAACCATATAATTAAAGAGTGAAATCAATCAAGAAAACTTCAATTAAATCACCCCACCAATAATTGGTAATATCGCCATACAGTATACATTAAAACCCTTCATGAAATCTCAAGATAGATAAAAGATTCATAGCTCAAAACATGCTAAAACAGACACACTTTTACAAAACCTAACTTCATAATAGAAAACCCATATGTAAAATCAACTTAGAACCATGTATCTTAAATAAAAAGGAAGCTTAGGAACCATGGATAAAATGACCCAATGTGTCACGCCCAAAGACTCATTAAGGCGGATTGGCACCCGTTGCCAATAACGCCCAGGAGAACCAACCTATATATATGCGCTTTCTATACCTATTATAAGGGTTTATACATCAAACATGCCTTTATGAAAGTAAACAATAATAACAAGCCAAAAAATATGCATATGGATAGGCCGTTGGGGCCACGATGTCTAAGGTATGAGACATGACTACACTTTAATTTACACGGTCTACAAAGCCTTTAAATAAGGAAAAGTATCTAATAAGGGTCGTGACAGGCCCCATCTTAACTAATTGTACAATACAAACATATAAGTTCTATACACACACAAAGCCCTGAAGCAACCTAGAGCTTGGTAACAACAGTTGGATATACTGTACTCTACTGGGGAGATTTACTAGCATCTGTATCTACAGCATGAAATGCAGGTCCCCCGTAAGGGACATCCATATGAGCTAATGTACTGAATATGTAAGGTAGGAAATATTGTATATGAAGTAACAACTCAAATGAAACTATGCACTGGTGTAGGATAAGATACCACCTTTGGCTATACTTTGGGATCATGCACTTTGTTCTTTACAATACTTTACCTTTACTGTAAATCTGTGCACAATATGTAACACAAATGACCAGCTAATTAGTGGTAAAATCATACCGGGATCGTCCCTGGCTAAGTTTTTGCTTAACCTCTCGGGCTACCACCCGTGATAAGATCATCCCTGGCTAGGTGATTCATCCACCCCTCGAGCTACCACCCATCAATAAACAATATACTTTACTTTTCAATTACCTTTGAGATGATTCTTTTGGTAATCACAATATTGGAGCTGTAGGACTACAGATATAGCATGTGATATGTAGATAAGCAAACAAGACAATATGACAAGGAAAATAGTACGTTACACAAATAATGGAACACGTATGAGATAGAAAAACTCATGAACTTTATTTAGCAAAAAGAACCCATATAACTTTGTAGCCACGTATGTATGCATATTTGAAGGTGACTATGTATGGAAGCAAATGAACATGTTCAAGAGTGTAGACACAGTTAATAGTTGTGTTGAAGTTTGTAAGTGCCTTTATGTGCCAAGGAAGGATCTACGCTTCATGCCAAATAATATGAAATCAAGTAGCCTTACATACCTCGTCGTATGACCTCGTTACTACCTTGGAGTGACTGCGTCTTCCCTTAAATATTTGTCTACAGTATATTAGGCAATAAGACTAGTATTAGCAGTGATGAAGCACTTCTTGGCAGCTCAATACCATAAAAACTAACATCCGGGCAGCAAACTTTTAATTAGTGACGCAAAGGCATTTCTTCAATCTTTTCACTTATAATCATATTTTCTAACAACCGTTCTTATGTATATATCATACACATCTTATTTCAGACTCTTAACATCCTTACAACAGACCACCAAGCACAACAATTTACACAACATACAAATAGGCGGCATAACGTTACATCCCTCCCTTTGCCCCATTTTTACTTTGATTATCCCAAACCTATTCCAACTTTAACCAAACTGTCCTCAACACATATACACATAAAAACAATATTAAAACAGTCTTATAATAGTACCACAGCAGTCATGAAGGACGTGAGGCAAAAGCATTCCATCTAACAGCCCATAAGTTCATATTAAGAACACATTTGCGATATCCTATAAGGACTCACTTTTGTGAACTGTAAAAGTGGTGCAGCAGCTAAGTTACATCACTAACAAGCAATACCTTGTTAGAAACATAAGTCTTACTTCATAATTCAGTCAACTAATAAGAGAAACTCCTCTTGAATAATAAGAAATGTTCACAACAATATTTAGGACACATGCTGTCCAAATTTCCAGAACAACCATAACTAGCATATACTTTATGTTTGTCATGGGATAAGTATAACAAATATATGGATATTTCCACTTAACTTAGACTTAAAGGTTCAAGTTTCCTTCAAGAACCCTAGAGGGTTATGTAGGCTGCTTTGTGAAGTGAAATAAAGAGAGAGAAAAGAGTCTTTAGGAAAGCTAAAAATTTAATCCAAGTTGAAATGAATTGAGGGCTACTTTTGAGCCATTTTTAAAGACTTCTTTGGCTGAATTTCTCTTAAACTTTTGGCCACATTTTACACCTGTCAATATACTTGTTATGCAGCAGCTTGGCCGTTACACTTGGGCTTAAATGGGTGTCAAAAATGATGGGCCTTTGCTGCCCATTTTTCAGCTTTCTTCTTAATTAGTTTGGGCCTAATTTCTCAAAGAAATTATGATGTCTTTGGGCACCTTTTAATATCCTCCTTGGGCTGAACATATAGTCCACTTAGGATTCTAAAACCTGGGCTAAATTTACACCCTCAACACAGAATTTATTCATAATCGGACTTGTACAAATACAATGTCGAGTCTCGTCTCTGTTTAGTTAGAAAATTTAAAATAAGCAAGTAGGTGACTCACTTGCTAACTTCTTAAGTCCTGCAAGAACCTCAATTCTCTCACCTTGTTTAGGGCTGTGATCTCTTCGATATAACACAAAACATATATGCGCTCGACCCTCTTAAGCGATAGACGCACAGATCGCCCATTAACACGAGATTCAAGCACTCGTAAACATTGTCCCTAATTTGACCAAATCATAACTTGTTTCATTTACATAATACTAGTATTGTAAGATATGGGGTGTTACATCCTCCCCCCTTAGGAACGTTCGTCCTCGAATGTTAGCACAATTGCATAGCTTAACCAAGTTCAACACAATAAACGTTCAAACACACGTACCTATTAACATTCCAATTTTGCATGTTTGACTTCCTCTTTAGCTTCAAATAAGTAAGGGTATTTTGATCTCACAGCGTCCTTGGCCTCCCATGTTATTTCTTCTGCTTGCTGGTTTCTACAAAGTACCTTTACTGAAGTTATTTCTTTAATCCTTAGCTTCTTAACTTGACAATCTAGAATAGCAATAGGTACTTCTTCATAGGTAAGATCTTTTGTAACTTGCACATCCTCAATAGGAGTGATATGGGATGGATCACCTATGCATTTTTGAAGCATAGACACATGTAAAACTGGATGAACCATTGAAAGCTCTTGGGGTAACTCTAGATCATACGCAACTTTCCCGAACTTTCTAATAATTTTATATTGCCCTATGTAACATGGGCTCAGTTTTGCTTTCTTACCAAACCTCATAACCCCTTTCATTGTAGATACCTTTAAAAATACCCAATCCCCTACTAAGAATTCTAGTCCTCTCCTTCTATCATCCGCATATGATTTGTGACGACTTTTGGCAGTTTCTAGCCGCTGCTATATTACCTTAACTTTCTTCATGGCTTGTTGTACTAGATTTGGCCCAAGTAGGTGGTCTCACCCACTTCAAACCATCCAATTGGTGACATACATTTCCTTCCATATAATGCTTCATAAGGTGTCATCTTGATACTTGAGTGGTAGCTATTATTATAGGCAAATTCAATAAGTGGCAAATGGTCCAC
>JAOTQR010017106.1:0-17439 GCA_025774065.1 Solanum ossicruentum
AACAAATTCGACGTCGAGCCTCGTCTCCGTTTAGTTAGCAAATTTGAGCTAAGCAAGTTGCTGACTCACCTACTAGCAGAGGTGTGAAATCATGTTTTCCATTGCTTGTGCATAGTATTGTATCCTAAATAATATGTGGCAATTCTTAAGTGTTAAAAGCTGCAAAATTTTGTGTGTGGCCTTGTCTATGTGTTTGAATGATGTATATGAGAACCATGTGGTGACATTTCGCTTGGATTAAATTGACTTTGTGCTTGAAAAATCGATGTGTGATGGCATGCTTATAATTTGATGCTAATTCATTAAAATGGGGTCGGTTATCTTGGGAAACATGTAAAATATGATTCGATGGGGTTGTATAACAGAAATTACATGTGGAGTGTTCGGTGTTTGATTTGAAGCATGTTAGGGTTTGTCATAACTTGCTTTGATGTTGTGTTAATTGTTAAAAATGTTGTGTGGGGTCTATTTTTATAAGCTTGGAAACTCAGACTTCTAGGGTTTTCACTCCATGAGGGTCTTCTATGGCCCATGGGAATTTCCATGAGCTATAGTTGCCCCTCATATGAAAATAGAAACTTGAAGTTTCTGAGAACCCATCAGATGAGACCCTCTATAAGCCATAGAATATTCTATGACTCATAGACAGGTCTTGCAGATCCCTACCTATACAAATTTAAACACCGAAACACTTGTACGACTCAATCTATGACATAAATATTCTTTTACGAGGCATACCTAGTCTCGTAGATTAAATTCTAGTAAACACAATATATGAACATTGTTTTTATGAAGGCCTTCTATGACTCATAGTTTTTACCACGACCCATAGAAGTGTCTTCGTAGTCTCACCTGTGACAAAGTCTGAATTGATTTTGTTTTCGTTCCTTGACTTGTGGGCCTAACCATTTTTGCTAAATGTGTATGTTTCTAGTACTATGGCCCTAACGCTAAGACGTGATGAGATCCGAGCCATGTAGAGGAGGCTGAGAGATGAGACCTCAGAGGATCAAGGAACCTCAGAGACTAGTAAATCAGTTGAGGAGCTCAGTGTTCAGCATGATCCGGATGTTCAGCGACCATAGACATAGGTTGACGCCAGACTTGGAAATGCCCATACCTAGGCTATCGTTGTTCTTCCCAATCTGAAGAGGAAGGAACCAAAGATAAAAGTTCATCCAGATTACTCCATCCAAAGAGGAGTTAGAGTCTGAGTCTATGATGAGTAGGAGATGAAGGCTCTACCACACTATCTTAGGCATCACCATCACTTCTAGATGCTCTATCTGGCCAGTGGTGTGTTGAGGGTATACAGGAGATATACACAGAGAACATGTTGCGGAATGAGTTGGGAAAACTAGCCCACTATATTTTTTAGGACCCCGGATCATCACTTTCGGACTAGACAGTGTCCCTCGCCTTCAGGACATTCTCAATAGTTACGGGCTCCAGTGGATAGCCAGAGCATCAGTGAAGTACTCCCTGTCCATGGTTCATGTGTTGTACACCTCCTATTCCACCATAATTCTTAGCACTCTTCCTAATGGGAAGAAACCCCTTGCTCAATCCAGAATGACACATATCAGAGTGAGGGACCGAAAGGTGGATATCTTCGAGACGACTATCCATGGTATATTATTTGGGCCTGAGTTCCTAACCCCTATATCAATAGCAAAGCATGATCACAGGTTGGGAAAGACCATGGAGAAGGCTAGCATGATGAGATGGGGTACAACACAGATTGTAGAATTGGGCCTAGACCATGCATGGATAGCCACTTTATTTGTGCCCATTGTGAAGGCCTCACTTAACTTTCCTACCAAATTTTGGTGGATTATTGTGAGATTACGGATCTGGATACTCTTTCAAATAAAATCTTGATGCCAAACCATGTTATTTTGGTTGCCAGCATTTGTCTCCAGCCTCATCATAGAGAAGATACACAAGGCAACCATGAACAGGTCTATCTTTATCCCCTACTTTGCTTGATCAATAGACTCTCTATAGAGTTGGCGGTGAAGATTCTACATCATATGACTCATTGATTAAGGTCCAGTGCACCTTGGATGCCAACCTAACCAAGGATGAGGATAGTCTAATGGCCCTCGAGCGAGCACCACGCCAGCCCGCATAAATGCCAGAGATGTTTACAGTGGAGCCACCATATTAGGCTCCATACACCACTACCAGTGTTGTTGCTACTACTGAGGAGAGGCCCCAGCACACCGATACTAATGTGGAGAGAGGGCACGCTACTATTACTTCTACCCCAAAGGTTGTTCCTACACCGACAGCACCCGCTGGCAAGGTCTATGTACCAGCAGTGTCCATTCAAGCCATGGTGCAGAGAATAGCCCCCACTGAGTCTTATTTGACTTAGTTACTTCAGCATATTAGTCACTGGGTCCACCAGGCCATTTCAGTGTCGGAGAGATGTATGCATGCATACACAGTTGCTACTAACCAAAAGAGACTTATACTTGTACATGCTCACATAGATGTTTTTGAAATACAGGTCTAGGAGAGCCTTAGCACAGCACAACCAACAGATTTTATAGCCCTTCAAATGAAGATCCAGTAGCTTTGGGATGACATGACAATAGTTGTGGCCATATATGTGGCGTTCCCACAAACTGCACCTCCAGTGCTAGTGGTTGACATATTTGCTCTTGCGGAGCTTTCATACACTTCCCATAGGAAGAGGCCCACACTGGTGATGAGCCCAATTCAGTGAGGACACACGAGGGGTTGACAGAGGAGTACAAATTAGAACTTGTGGTGATGCGTTCAAGATAGGATGAGGAGTTGTGGCTGGCTCATAAGCTTGAGAGTGAGGGGTGTCAGCCCCTCCCAGCATGCTTATACCACTGAGGAGGCCACCAGGTAAGTTGAGAGTGGCCAAACTCAGTCAAAGATCGGCGCTTAGGCACCCAGTTATATTTTGTTTAGTTTTGTGTATTGAGGACAATGCAACTCTTTTTCAATGTGCTATGGGTGGTTATTTGCCTCAGTGAAGTCTAGGTAACCTTGGCCTATAACTATGCCAAATTTTGAATCCTAGAGGTTTTCTTGCCTATGTTTTTTTTTCCCATTCATATTTAATTTCTATTAAACTGGCATATTTAGGATGCGTACGTAGTATTAGTGGTATATATTATTAATATTTATGGCATAGGTTTGTCATTGTGTTTTTGTGTGTGTGTAAAAAAATGATACCTATCAAAATTTTGATAGTTAGTCTTGATTGCAACCATGCATGTTTGATTGATGGCAGTGCTTGTTCTGATAAGTAAGGATGAATTAAGATGAAAAGCACAATTTGAGAGTCTCTTTGTTGATAGTGTAATCAGTGTGATATGAGTGTGAACTTTCTTTGCTAAATACATGTACTATGTTTCAATTCAGAACTTGCCCTATTACTCTGGCTTAGACTGTAGTCTAGTTGGTGAGAAAATGATCTTAGGTCGTTATTTATCATAGTCCACTTAGCCTAAATGACAAACCAAATGTGAGAAATATCCCTTGATCCTAATGTTTGAGCCTTACATGTATCCTTTCATTGTAAAAACCAAAGTTACCTAGCCTTATTATATGTAAAATCCTTAAATTACCCTTGTCCTCCCTTGATTATTATGCACCTTGACTGAGGCAAAAACCTTAAGTTGAGGATGGCTACCAAAAGTGACCCTAGTTCCTAGGTTTGATATTGTACACCTCGAATCAAGCCAAAAGCCTAAGTTGAGGGTAGTTGGTGTAAGGGTAAACACAATATGAGGGGGAAAACAAGTGATACATGGAAAAAGAAATAAAAATGTTTTCTAGGTGAAAGAAAAAAAAAGGAGTGATACCTAGTGAATAAGCTAAAAATAAAAATGATGTTAACAAGTAAAAGGCAAAAAGTTGAAAAATGAGAATAAGGAACCCAGAAAGCTTGAAATAGAGACAGGGAGAATGAGGTGAAAAATAATAGCGTTGGAAGGGGAAAAGTGTATAAAATGATGGTATCAAGGAGGACTTATGTCACTATGTTCCTAAAATATCATGCCTAAGCTCTTTGAGCCTACGTTACAAGCTAATAAAGTTCTATAATGATCCTAGTCCAAGTAGTCAAAGGTCATAGTCATGAGTATAAGGGCTAGCATGTGGTATTGAGCATGGTATGTCAATGTCCTTTTTGAGAGTGAGTAATATTAGATAGTCCCACACACTGAAACTGAACACATCATCATGAGAGAGATATGGGACTTCCTTCCATGAGGAAACTTGTATTGTATTGTTGACATAAGGCTAACTCAGTGACTGTATTGCTTGTTGAGAATTGCTTGCTTGTCATAGTTGTACTGTTACATCTGTTAATATGTATTGGATTGCTCGATTGCTATTTGATGTGTTTTAAAGGTGGTGTGGCTACCTGTGCTTGATTTTGAGGTGATGTATGCCATTTGTTTGATGTATGTGTGTTACTATACTGCTTATGTAGATTAAGTCGGTCTCTTGAGGACAATTTACAATTTTAAGTTGTAGGCATTTAGTGCTATCAAAATACAACACATTTGATGCTTAAAACTTGGTATTTTGTGTGTTATCAATGTGACATTAGTAGATTTGATGTGCTTTATATTTGTTTTGTAGGATTACAGGGTTAGAAGAATTTTTAGGCTATGTGTGCAGATTTTGCAGAAGTTGAGATTTCACTATACCTTTTATGAGCCGTGGAGAATTCCACGGGCTGTAGATTTGGTTTCGTACAAAATTCTACTGAAGGGTGATTTTTAAAGTTATGTCTACCAATATGCAGACGAGTTATAGATGATTTTACGAGTCATAGACTTGTTGTCGTGCTTGGAGGATCAAAAAGTGTGGAGTTGCTGAAAAGTCATCAGATGAAACTCCCAACGGGCTATAAAACTTTACATGGGCCGTAGAGGGGTGTTATAGAAATAATCCCCAGAATTGAAAATACAATCCACAAAACCGCTAAAATGGGCCATAAAACATTATACGGCCTGTAGAAATTCCCGTAGCATCTGTCGACCCAATTCTCCTAATCTGCATTGGTTTTGTACTTTAAACACTATACATAGGTTTTTTAAGGTAATTCTTAATAAGGAACATTACAGAACAGTAGAGAATAGTAGAGAACTTGAGAGAAACACTTGTGAAACTTTAGTTTGTGCTTTTAATTCAATCTTGTGATTCTTAGTGAAGAGCATAGATTTATCATTCTTAAATCTCTTGTGTAAGTGCTCAATTATGTTATTCAAATTTATGATTCTTGCATCTACAATAATTATGAGTAGCTAAATCCATAACTTGCATTGCAGAAACCATGAAGAACTAACATGGAAAATGGATAATTCGTAATTCTTGAATAGTGTGCATGCATGTATTAATTAATTCTCTTCAGGTTGAATGCATTTTTAATGGTGGCTAATGTTAGAACTCACTTAGTGTTACTGACTAGATCAAGGTAGTATTGAATAGAAAAAGAGATTAATTAACAGGATCCAATTAATGTTTTGTCATCTAATCAACCAAACTGGGCCAATAGGAGGTTGTACTAAAACAATAGTTAAGGGTTAGTAATGTCACACTGTAGGGATGTATCAAATCATGTAGTGAAACATTCCTCTCGCCTGGATTAAAGGGTTTGGTAAACTTAACTTATCATTTTGCATTCTACACACTACAAAAGAATTTGATTATCTGGTAATGTCGAATCAGGGAATCATGGGTAAGACAATACTAGTTACTCTTAATACTTATTTCACACTTGTCTTAGTTTAAAATTACTTTTCAAAATTGTTACAAACCCATCCCCCTCCCTTTGGGGAAATTAGTGGGTTAATCCATTCGAATTTCTTTAAATTCTTCTAAGTCTACCATATTCCCCTTTGGATAGACACTAACCTCGGTTAGGTTATATATCTTGACAACAACCGCTTTAACCTTCAAAAAATAGGTGTAGCTTGGGAAACATCAAGATTTTTGCTCTATTGCTGAGGAATACAGCTAGACTTATTTTATTTGAGTAGTTCGGGAATTAATCCTTCTTTTCCTCATTTTATGTTTTTGTTGTTTTTGTTGTTTTTGTTCTATTTTAGGTTAAAGATGTAGTGTATACCCAACATGCAAAGTCGAGGGATTACCTTAACTCTGTTTGACCCAGAGATCCATAGAAGACTAAGAAGGATTGCTCAAGATAATGCAAACAATGTGATTAATGCTGCTCAGAATCAGAACCAAAATAAGAATAAGAATGAGAATAACAACAACCCACCTCCTCTAGAGGACATTGATCCACATCCTTATGACTTTAATGCTGAAGCTCATTAGTAGAATTAATATTAGCATAATCCAATCACTACGGATGTGATTGAAGCCATTGTGTTACCGCTATTACCAGATGACATAAAGTTCATGGTCTTGAGTGGGTTGCTTTAGTTGCTGCAAAATCATGGGTTGTTTGTGGGCCTACCATCAGAGGTTCTACATAGTTATCTACACAAGTTGTGTTTGTCTGTAAGAGTGTACTCAAAACACAAAATCTATCTATGGATACTATAGGGCTTTGTGTCTTCCCATTATCTATGACAGGCAATGTAGCGCTATGGCTATCCGAGCTCCCGCAAAGTTCGATTACCAGTTAGACTGAGTTGCAAAAGGTCTTTTTACAGAGGTTCATCTCAATATCGAAGAAGCTAAAGTTGAAGCATCAGATCAACAACTTTGAGAAACTTTCTAGTGACATGACCAATACTATATGGGAGCAGTTTACAAAGTGTCTAAAAGTTTCCCTTACCATAAAATTGTTGATGATACCTTGGTGGAAATCTTTTATCATGCCCTTGATGAGAATAGCCAAGAATGTTTTGGTACCATCATGGAGGGTATGTTTGTAGATAAACCATTTGGAAGGCTTTCTGAGAAGCTGGAAAAGGTGGTCAAGAAAAATTGTGCACGGGGGTCGAGAGATAGGTCCTCTACTAAGAGCTCATGTACTGTTAGTATTAATTTGGAGCAAGCTAAAATAAACGATGAGATAATAAAAGAGCTTGATCTAATTAGTACCAATATGGAGGTGATGATGAAGTAGAATCAGGAACGAGTTAATGCAGTTGTTCATTAGCCCCTGCGAGCACCCATGTATGAGGAGCCTTTCTATGAGGAGGACACTTGCCTCATTTTGATCAGATGGAGGATTTTTGGATCAATGCCCAAGATTCCAATCAGGACTATCGTCAACAAGGTTAAGGAAACCAAGGTTTGAACAATAATAGGAGATGGAGCTTTCGAAGACAACTGTGGAGGTTACTGCGATAGGAATAGGGTCCAGGATAGAGATACTGACTAGGGTCGCAAAGATGGCTACAGAAATGATCCTTATGTGCCACTATTAAATTGTGATGTTGGTGCTAGTATTTCAAGAGTTGAAGAGATATTTGACGAACTATTGAAGATGGCTGATACAGTAGATGAGACCTTGAGAGGGAAGAAGTCTGACATCTCCAGTATAAATCAGAAGATCAAGTCTTATTTTGTCGCTATCAAACAACTGGAGCAATAGTTTGGTCTAGTATCAACTCACCTCAACCAACTTCAGAGTGGTACACAACCTAGCAACACAGTTCAGAACCCAAAGAATGAAGCACAATGCATAGCGATCACTACTTATTGTGGTAATAGTATCATTAATCCTCCCATGCTAGTAGATGATGAGGATGTTCAGGAGGAGACAATTGAGGTCAAAGATGTTGATAGTAGAGATGATTGTGCAAAGGATGGGGTGAGTGGTGTTGTAGAGGTTCCACAGAAGTTGAAGCCCATTCCTAGACCTCCTTCCCCTTTCCATCAAAGAATCAAAAAGAAGGAGGAGGGTAAGTTTAAGCACTTTCTCTCCATGATGAAACAACTCTCCATCAACATCTCTCTCGTTGAGGCATTGGAGAATAAGAGAGGGTATGCAAAGTTTATGAAGGACTTTGTTAAACAGAAGCGAACTATGAGTTAGGAGCTTTCCAAGAGCTTCAACATTGAAGTGCAATTGCTATAAGGTCCTTGGTATGAAAACAAGAAGATCTTGGCACTTTTACTACTCCCTGCACTATTGGAGATATGGAGTTCGTAAGGGTGTTGTGTGATATCGGTGCTAGCTGAAATCTAATGCCCTTTGTAGTCTTCAAGAAGCTATGATTGGGAGCCCCAACTCTGATAAAAGTGCATTTATTAATAGCTGACCATACGGTGAAGAAGCTTGTGGGATACTTTACGATATACTCATCAAAGTTGAGAAATTTATATTCTCCCTAGATTTTCTGATCCAAGATTGTGAAGTCAACTTCTAAGTCCCAATCATCTTTGGATGGACGTTCCTAGACAATGGTTGAGCACTAGTGGATATAGAATTTGGCCAACTCTAGTTCTGATTGAATGAAAAAGTAGTTGTATTCAACATCTGTAAGTCACTGAGAAGGCCAGATGACCTTAAGGAGTATGTGGCGACACTTGGTGAAGTTTGAGTGACCAAGTTGTCCAAGTCATGTCGCGACTATAAATCAGGCACTACTTGGGAGGCAATCTAAGATATTTAATGTTTAGTTGTACTTGTGTATTTTTTTTAGCTTTTGGACTTATTATTTGTTTAAGTTTTTGCATTTAGGTTGTAATTTGTGGACATTAGACTAGTTGCATATAGGGTAATGGTACGTTCTCTAAAGAATGTGCAGGTAGATGACTAAGTCAGCAATCATTTGCGGAAAAGGCATCAAGAAGTGTTTCTATGACTAGTTCTAAGGGTCACTGTAAGACTATGACCCATGCATGTCTCGTAGAACACTTCCAATAAGCAAAACGTTATGCACTCCAGTTTATGAGCCAACTTCATGTCTCATAGACAAACTATGGGCCATGAATGGGGCTCATGGACACTACGTAAGTCCTTCTATTTATTGGCTAACTGTGGAGGTTTATATGACCAACTTTACGGGTCCTACTTAATTTTATGGCTCGTAGACTAGTTTGTCAAATCTAGTCCTAAAAATCAAGCTTTGGGCATTCTACGACATTATGATATATGGGGCATAAAATCCTTTACAGTGTGTAATCGGGGTTTCGTAAAGCCTAGGCCTATTAATTTGGCCAACCCGTTCAACTTCTAAATTGAAGAGGGTAAAATTAATTTGACCCTATTCTTCCCCAAAATTATACAAAGAATCTGGCAACCCCTTCCCTTATTCCTCTGACCACCGACGAATGACCACACCCATTTTTTGGGCATTTTTGCGGCTACTTCTATTAACACTAGGGGTCCACTTCCTCAGCCCTTCTTTCAATTTCTTGCAACTTCTTCACTTAATTTGGTAAGTCATTGGCCTTAAAAGTCTTTTGAAATGCCAAAATTATGTGATTAAGTTGAAACTTATTGTAAAGTATGGTACTCGGATTTGTGGAGGTGTGAACCCATCTTTACCATTGCTTGTACTTAATATTGAATCCTAAATAATATGTTCCAATTCTTGAATAAGTGTTAAAAACCAAAATATTGTGTGTGGGGCCTTGTCTATGTGTTTTGATGATGTATATGAAAGCCATATGGTAATATGTCCATTGGATTAAAATGACTTTGTGCTTGAAAATTCAAAGTGTGATGGCATGCATTTAATTTGATGTTAATTAATTCAAATGGGGTTGGTTAGCTTGGGAAACATGTAAAATATGATTCGTTGGGGTTATATAAAACAAATTGCAAGTGGGGTGTTGAGTGTTTAATTTGAACCATGTGGGGGTCTGCCATAACTTTCTTTGATGTTGAATTAACTATTAAAAATTCCATGTGGGGTTGTTTTGATAGGTTTGGAAAATGAGGCTTTTGGGTTTTTCACTCTACGAGGGTCTTCTATATCTTGTGGTAATTTCCACAAGCCATAGTTCCACCATATATGAAAATCTAGAAACTTGAAGTTTCTTAGAACCCATCAGACGAGAAATTCTATGAGCCGTAGAATATTTTATGACTCATAGATAGGTCTCGTAGATCCCTGCCTGTGAAAATTTAAACACCAGAACACTTTAATGACTCAGTCTATGACCCATAGATTCTTCTATGAGGCGTATCTAGTCTCGTAGATGCGATTCCAGGAAACAAAATGTATGAACATATCACGCCCAAAGTCCCATTAAGGCAGGCTGGCACCTGTTGCCAATAAGGCTCGGGAGAACCAACCTATATTTATGTGTTTTCTATACATATTATGAGGGATTTCTACATTCAACATGCCTTTAAGAAAGTAGTCAGTGATAAGAAGCCAAAAGGAAATGCATATGGCTTAGCCATTGGGGCCACGGTGTCTAAAGTATGATACATGACCACACTTTAATTTACATAGTCTACAAA
The DNA here is from genome assembly GCA_025774065.1 of Solanum ossicruentum. Taxonomy (NCBI): domain Eukaryota; kingdom Viridiplantae; phylum Streptophyta; class Magnoliopsida; order Solanales; family Solanaceae; genus Solanum; species Solanum ossicruentum. The sequence goes on from JAOTQR010017106.1 coordinate 10,394, forward strand.
GCCTCTAGATAAGGAAAAGTATCTAATAAGGGTTGTGACAGGCACGCCTCGACTAACTATACAATACAAAAAAAAGATATAAGCTCTAGACACACAAAGCTCCGAAGTAACTTAGAGCTTGATAACAGCAATTGGATATCCTGTACTCCTACTTGGGAGATCTACTAGCACCTATACCTGCAACATAAAATACAGGTCCCCCGTAAGGGACATTAGTATGAGATAATGTACTAAATATGTAAGGTAGGAAATACAGTATATGAAGTAATAACTCAAACGAAACTATACATTGGTGTAGGATAAGAGACCACCCTCAGTTGTACTGTCGGATCATGTACTTTATGTTCTTTTTATTACTTTACCTTTACTGTATAATTTTTGCACAACATGTAATACAAATGACCAGTTGATCTGTGGTAAATCTATATTAGATCGGTCTTGGCTAGGCTTTTCCTTTAAACCCTTGGGCTACCCCCCGTGATAGGATCGACCCTGCCTAGGTGATTCTTCCACCCATCGGATTACCACCCATCAATAAGCAATATACTTTACTTTATCTTTCCATTACCTTTGAGATGATTCTTTTGGTTGTCGTAATATTGGAATTGGATACTGTAGATACAGAATATGACATGTAAATAATCACAAAAGACAACACCATAATGAAAGGAGTAAGTTACACAAATAATGAAATGCATATGAGGTAGAACAACACATGAACTTTATTTAATAGAACGAACTCGTGTATCTTTGTATCCAAGTATGTATGCAGATTTAAATATGACTATGTATAGGAGCATATGAACATGTCAAAGAGTGGAGACATGGTTGGTTGTTATGTCAAAGTAGATAAAAGCCTCTACGTACCAAGGAAGAACCTAGGTTTCATGCCAAGTAATACAAAATCATGTAGCCTTACATACCTCATTGTATGACCTCGCTATTATATTGAGATAACCTTCCCTTCCTCCAAATATTTATCTACAACATAGTAAGTGATAAAACTAGCATTAGCAGCCAATAGATACATCTTGGCAGACCAATCTCATAAAAAACAACATATGACAGCAAGCAGGTATTTATAAACCCTAGCGTATTCTTTCAACCTTTCTTCCCCACATATCATGTGCAGCCTATTCTAGTACCATAATAGTCTTACAATAGACCACAAAGCACAAGACATAACAATTCTACTCAATACACAAATAGGCGGCATAACGTTACATCCCTTCGCTACATTACGACGTTGATGATTCCAAACCTTTACCAACTTCAACCAAACTATTCCCACAACAATTATACATAAAATAGTCCTAAAATAGTTCAAAAATAGTCCTCAAAATAGGTGGAGGAAGTGAGACCATAGCCCCCAATCAATCAGCCCACAAGTTCCTATTACGAGCACATTTACGATATCACACAAGAACTTACTTTCGCGGACTATAAAAATGGTGCAGCAGCCTTTATACAACATTATAGAACCAATACTTATTAAGAACAATAGCCTCCCTTCATAATAAATCCAACCAAAAAGAGAAAAGCTTCCAAATAAACAAGAAAAATGTATAACATTTGGAACACATGTTGTCCAATAATTTCAGCATAGACATAACCAACATAGTCTCTTTTTTTACATAAGAAAACCTTATTACACACATAATTGTAATCACTTGACTTTACATTCAAAATTTAGGTTTCCTTCAAGAACCCTAGAGGGTTGTGTAGGCTGCCTTGTGAAGTGAAACAAAGAGAAAACAAAAGTCTTTAGGAAAGCTGAAAAATTGTCTCAAGTGAAAATGAATTAAGGAGCTGTTTTGAGCCCTTTTTAAAGAGTCTCTTAGTAGACTTTCTTTTGACCTTTTTACCATATAATACCACATATTATTAATCTAGTGAGGCAGCAGCTTGGCCCTAACACTTGGGCCTAAATGGGTCTCAAAGTTGATGGGCCTTGGCTACCCATTTTCCAAATTCCTCTTCACTTACTTTGGGCCCAATTAGCCAAGTGGATTGAGGTGTACTTGTGCTCTTTTATTATTCATCTTGGGATGAAAATAAAGTCCATTTATGATGCTAAAACATAGGCTAAATTTACACCCTTATCACGGACTTTATTCATATTCGAACTTGGACAAATTTGACGTTGGGCGTCGTCTCTATTTAGCTAGCAAATTTAAGCTAAGCAAGTAGGTGACTCACCTGCTAACTTCCTAAGTCCTACAAGCACCTCAATTCTCTCACTTTTTTTAGGGTGGATATATCCTCAATTTGACACAAAACACGTATACACTAGACCCTCTTAAGAGTTTGATGCACATATCACCCAATAACATAAGATTCAAGCACCTTTTTAAAATATGCGCTAATTTGACCAAACCATATCATATTTCATTTGCATAATACTAGTATTATAAGATGTGGGGTGTTACAGAACACTATTTTTATGGAGGCCTTCATAGTGTCACCTGCAACTAAGACTAAATTGATTTTACTTTTCGTTCCTTGACTTGTGGGGAAAAGCATGTTACCTAAATATGTATGTTTTAGGTACTATGGATCCAAAGCCAAGATGTGATGAGATCTGAGCCATGTAGAGGAGGCTGAGAGATCAGACCTCTAAGGATCAGGGCGCCTCCAACACTAGTAGATCACTTGAGGAGCTTTGTGTTTAGCATGATCTGGATGATGAGTGACCAAAGACACGGTGTACCACCAGATTCGGGTAGGCCTAGACCTAGGCTATCATTGTTTGCTCTCCCAGTCTAAAGAGAAAGGCAATAAAGATAGTATCTCTATCCAGATGACTCTATCCATAGAGGAGTCAAAGTTAGAGTCCAGCGACGAATCAGAGACGGTGTCCTATATCGACCACCTCAGGCATCGCCATCACCTCCAGACACTATATCAAGCCAATAGTCTATTGAGGATATGTAAGAGATCGACATAGAGGGCATATAGAAGAATAAGCGGGGCAAACTAGCCTGTTATATTTTTGAGAGCGTTGGATCATCTCTTGCGGATGAGACAGTGTCCCCGGCCTTTAGGACACTATTAGCAGATATGGGCTCTAATGGTTGTCAATAGCACCGGGGAAGAACTGCCTGACCATGGTTCATGATCTGCCTTCTATGCCAGCACATTTCTTAACACTATTCCCAAGGGTAAGAAGCCCCCCGCACAGCCTAGACTAACATACACTAGAGTCAGGGCTTGACAGGTGGATATTTCCAAGATGAGCATCTATCGTATGTTTTTGAGGCTGAGTTATCAATCCATAGGATGACTGCAGAGTATGATAGCATGCTGGGGCAGACTAGGGATAAGGCCTGATGAGGACCAAATTCGCAAGGCTGGCTTGCTGACACAGATTACAGCACAAATTGCAGAGAAGGACCCAAAACCTATATGTATAGCCATGTTAGGTGTTCTCGTTATGAAGGCCTTACTCAGTTTTCCTACCAAATTCATGTGGATTGTGGTACAATCATGGTTCCAATCGGCTCTTGTAGATAATACCTTGATGCCGGACCATGCTATTTTGGTTGCCTGCATCTTGGCTTGCTATGAGATTGATTGGGCCAGCCTCATCATAGAGCAAATACATGAAGTGGCCATGAGATGGTCTACCTCCGTACTCTTTCCTTGCTTGATCTAAAAACTTTGTGTAGAGTTTGGGGTGGAGAGTTGATGTCGCCTAACTTACATATACTTTTAGAGGATAAAGCGATAGTTGTCAAGATATAAAACCTAGCCAAGGTTAGGGTCAAACCTACAGGGCATACATAGACTTAAGACAAATTCACCAATAATAAATCCAAGTAGTTAACCAACTCAATTCCTCGAAAGGGGTGGGGGTTTGTGATAATCAATAAGAAAATATACTAAACTAACTATCACGAGAGACAATCAATAATAGAGAGCAACTAAAGCATTGTGTTCCCCATGATTCCCCAACTTAGTATTAGCAGATAACCTAATTCTTATCTAGTGTATAGCATGCACGATGGTAATTTAAGTTCACCAAAACCTTTGGTCAAAGGTGAGAGGCAAATTTCACAATATGATTTGGCCCATCCCCATAGTGTGCAATACTAACTATTACCTATAAGTCCCAGAGTAACCTCCCCTTGGCCTAGTTTGGTTGATTAGATGAGAACACATCAATTGAATCCTGTTAATCAATCTCTTTTCCTATTCATTACTACTTTGGTCCAGTTAGTAACACTAGGCGAGGTCTAATATCAGCCACCACTAGAAAACATGCAAAATGAAGAGAATTGATTAATACATGCATATACCCAATCCAAGAATTGTAAATTATCTGGGTTTACTTTGTTAGTTCTGCATGGTTTCCACAACCCTAATTGTGGATTTAGATACTCATGCTATGTGTAGATGAAGAAATTATGATTGAGAAAACATAATTAAACACTTACAAAATTGAATGAAAATCAAGCAAATCCAAGATTGAAGATCAAATTTACAGACAAGTGTTTTCTCACAATCTTCGCTCCTAAGCATTGAGTTCTCCAAGTGCAGACTCTATAACTACTGAATAATGATGGACTCTATCTAAAAAATAACCTAAAAGTACTATTTATAGTAATTACAATTAAGTCCTTAATAAAATAGAAAAACTAGTCGATAAACTCTATGAAAGGTCTCTACGACTTGAAGTGTCTTCTACGACCTCGGGGTATCGTAGTTAGCTTCTGGGATTATGGACTTCTCTTCTAGGATACAACTTCACGACTTGTAAACTGATCTGCGACTCGTACCGCATGTTCATAAGCTTCAACTTCATCAAATTGTCCTTCACTAGAAATCCTCACAAAACATATGAATAAGACTCGTAGAATGCTCTAAGACTCGTAAGTATGTCTCGTTGAGCTAATCTTCAGAAATTATCTCTCACTGGAATTTGTCACAAGACCCTCTCTATGACTCATAGAATGCTCTAACATCCATAAAAGGTTTGATAAATCATCAAAAACCAGCAACTTCTACAATTTGCCCTAAATCATGGACAACCTATAATCCTGCAAATCTAAACACAAAAATACATAAAACCCACGAATATCACATTGAGAAGACACAAAATCCTATGTTTCAAGCATCAAAGGTGTTGTATTTTGATAGCACATCAACACCCTTAATTTAAAATTGTTGCTTGTCCTCAAGCGATGACTCAATCTATATTGATAATATAGTAATACACAGAACTCAACCTAATGGCATATATCACATACAATTCAAACTCATATACCCACATCAGCTTTTGAAAAATAAATCTAATAGTTATTTAGCAAGCAAATGCAAACTGGTGTATGTGAGAACACAACTATGACAACCAAGGGGCTATCAACAATCCATAATTATTGAACAAGTCAAATGCTAACAACGCAATGCAAGTTCCCTTATAGAAAGAAGTCCTATATAAAACACTCAATGATGATTTCATGCGTAACCTTGGGACTATGCAATACACTCACTCTCAAAAAAGATATTCATGCATAATGACTAATACCATAGGCTTGCCCGTATACTCATAACTAAGATCTTTAATTAACTGGACTAGGATGACTTTAGGACTTTCTATGCTTGAAATGTAGGCTCAGAGGAATTTGGTATGATATTTTAGGAAAATAGTGACTAAAGTCCCTCCTTGAAACAGCATTTTTCTACACTTTTGTCGCACTAGCACTGTCATTTTCACCTTATTCTCCTTTTTTCTTATTCAAGCTTTTCCGGGTGCTTTCTTCTCATTTTTTCAGCTTTTTGTCTTTTTTCACACTTCATTTTACTTTTTAGCTCAATCAAAGACATTTTTCATATGTCTTGCACCCAGTACATGATTTTTCTTCCTTTTTTCCTCCTTTCTAACTGACCCCTTATGATTTTACCCTTACACCAGCCACCCTCAACTTAGGCTTTTCACCTGTGTTAAAGTGCAAAATATCTGAACCAAGGTCACTTTTTGTAACAACCCTCAACTTAAGCTTTTTCCCTTAGTCAAGGTTCACAATACTCAAGGAAAGATCAGGTCCAATTTCGGGATTTTTTTTTACTAGATAAGGCTAGGTTAATCAGGTGTTTAGAAAGAATTGGTACATGCAATGCTCAAATATTTGGAACAAGGGATATATCATTATTTGGTTGGTTATTTTTAGGCTAAAGTGGACTATTTCAGAACAAAGGCCTAAGATCATTTTCGAATCCATTCAATATACAATCTAACTTAGAGTAAAAGGGCAAGTTCTAAATTAGTAGAAAATACATGAATCCAGCAAAGTAGGCTCACACTCTTATGGCATTGCATACATTATTAAAAAAAGACTAACAAATCATGTTTCTCATCTCAATTTACCCTCACTTATCAAAGCAGATATTGTCAAACACCTAAACATGTATGGTTACTATCTAACTACTAATGAAAATTTTTGGTGGGTATCATTTTTCAAAACAAAACATGAAAACATGTTATATGCCACAAGTATTAGTACTATATGCTACAAATATTGTCTAAACATTCTAAATGTGTTGGTTTAATAGAAATTATATAATACACATAGGGATAAAGAATACAGGCAAGAAAACCCCGAGATCAATTGGGGTAGTTATAGACCATAAGCTACTTAGACTCCACTGAGGCCCATAACTACCCATATGCCATCAAAAAAGATGTGGATTGTCCCCAATGCATAAAATAAATCAAAAAATAAGCCATAATAATGATATCATCAATAAATCCAAAAATAAGCCATAATAATCAAGCGTGTACTTCCTTTGGGAGAGAGCAATGCCAGCATCAGAGTAAGCAATCTCAACTCCAAGAAAGTAGCGAAGTCGACCCAAATCTTTTGTGTTGAATTTTTGTTGTAAGAATTGTTTGAGTCATTGTATACCATTATTATCACTTGCAGTAATAATGATATCATCCACATATACTATAAGAATAACATAGCCAAATTTGGAAGACAAACTAAAGACAGAATGGTCAACACTACATCTTCGCATGCCAAAAGAAACCACTGCATCACTAAATC
>JAOTQR010017117.1:0-17439 GCA_025774065.1 Solanum ossicruentum
AGTCAATTGAAAGCAATATAACACTCTAAAACTCAACGAGCGCTAAAACGCTCACAATTTGCCCGATTCGACCATTAAGACCAATTGCGAGGAATGACTTGTAATCAATCCTTCTCTTGCGATATATATGCTACTTACATCCTCCCCGACACTCCCAATACTCCTACTAATCTCAAAAGAATTTAAAATGAGACATACTAGTTTAAGTTCTAAATTATATTCAACTTTAAAGTTCACAACTACTTAAAATTTAATTTATATCCTAAAATATAATAATTCAAGTTTCAAAAGTGCATAACTTGAATTTTTCTAAGTATATTAAATCTTAAACTTCAATTTAACAAGTATATAAACTTCAAGTTCTAAATTATATTCAACTTAAAGTTTACAATTACCTAAATTTAATTTATATCCTAAAATATAATAAGAGTTTGTTTGGCTTAGCTTAAAAGTTGGTCAAACCTGCTTTTAAGCTTTTTTAGCTTATAAAAGTGTTTGACAATTTTTAAAACAACTTAAAAAGTTAAAATTTGCTTAAAATAAGTTAAAAGTAGTCCTCCCCAACTTTTATTTTTAGCTTAAAAATTGTTATGGTTTGACCCAAAAAATTACCTTTTTATCCTAAATATTTTTTCATATTTCCAAAAATATTCCTTTTCATTATTTCAATTCAAACCACAATACAACACTCTTCTCGCCGTGCTCTCTCTTCACAAAGCTTGGGTTCTCTTCCTCCGCTGCCATTAATGTAAGTTTCACTATTGCTTTTATTTTTTCATTAGTTTTTACTGCAAAATTGTTACTAGTCCAACTATTCTTCTTGTTTAAAGAATTGGGTACTGCAAAAATATTATCTTAAATTATATATATATAATTTACTTAAATAATAAGTTTTTATTGAGATTGACTTAAAATATAAATTTATTTTCTTAGACAGAAAAATCTTAAAGTAATTAGTTTTTATAGTGTTAACAACTTGAAGGGTATTTCAGACATTTTCAATTAAAAAGATGCTTAACAACACTTATGCCAAACACATCAACAACTTTTTTCAGCTACAATACTTTTATCCAAACACAAGTTGCTTATTTTTCAAATAACTTTCAGCACTTTAAAAAGTGCTCTAAGGTACTTTTTAAAAGTTATTTTTTTTTCCAGCTAAGCCAAACAAGCTCTAATTCAAGTTTCAAAAGCGCATAAGTTGAATTTTTCTAAGTATATGAACTCCTAAACTTCAACTTAACAAGTATATAAACTACAAGTTCTAAATTATATTCAACTTAAAGTTCACAACTACTTTAAATTTAATTTATGTGCTAAAATATAATAATTCAAGTTTCAAAAGTGCATACTTGAATTTTTATAAGTATATAAATTCCTAAACTTCAATTTAACAAGTATATAAACTCCAAGTTCTAAATTATATTCAACTTAATTAAAGTTCACAACTACTTAAAATTTAATTTATATCCCAAAATATAATAATTCAAGTTAAAAGTGCATAACTTGAATTTTTGTAAGTATATAAACTCCTAAACTTCAATTTAGCAAGTATATAAACTTCAAGTTCTAAATTGTATTCAACTTAAAGTTCACACTTACTTAAAATATACTTCAAATTTCAAATATAATTATAGTTTGCTAAAAACTAAAAATGGGAACTCTAAGCAAGATGCAAGTATTATACATTGAATAATTTTTTTTAAAACTAATATATACAACAATTAGAATTTTGAAAAAAAGAATACCTCCACCTTTTCCAATTAGCTTGCCGAGTCGATGGGCTTAGCTTGACGGGCCAAATATATCCTACAATGATGCAAATTATCAAAAGTTTAAAATTTATACATGCAAGTTTCATGTTATACCCCTCATGTGCTTCGAATGCCCCATAAATTTATGCCTTGAAAATCTCAAAATTCGTGCATGATCTCAAAAGTTTGACTTCATATTCTAGTTCAGGGGGCAAAATTGTGTGGGAAAAGGGTGACCTCGATTTTTAGAAGACCCGTTGCGAAAAAATAATTTTCCCAATGCTGGGTCGAAATAGTGTGCCTCCGCGCCCAGGGTGCGACGCGCCTGGGGAGCGGCACAGTGTAATCAGGCCCTGGGCTTCTAGTCCGTGTCACACCTTGAGCGTGAACCAGTGCAATATTTCCCCTGTTTTTCCAGCTCCATCCAAGGGCATTTGGATAATAACCCAATGCCCATTTTATACGAAAATGCCCTAATTTTCCACCATTTCCAAGTCCAAGAACACTCAAAACTCTCCTAATTTTCCTCAACTTGTTTTTCAAGAAAGACTTAAGTTTAGGTATATGGGTCTTCATCCATGGGTCCTTTCACCTATGGAGCCCAACTCTCTCTTTTTCATGAAATTACATGACTTCAAGGTTAGATTTTTATGGGTAAACTTTTATTATGCATTATAAACATGATTTGAGTTTGGATTTTTCAAGTAGGGATTTCATTAAGCTTAAATACCAATGGAGTTTGATATTGTGATGGATTTTATGATATTAAAGTTATGTATTCTACGATACTATGAAAAACTATGAAAGAACTTGTGGGTTTTAGTTAGATTTCATGATATCCAAAATGAAGGTTTTACACAATGTTGATGGATTTAATTAAATGATCTTCACATGAATTGATTTTACTCCTTCTTGTCTTATACTCTTGAATTGCGCTATTTTAAGCATATGTACATGTACCCATTATGTTTGATTAAGTTTGCATGACTATGATTCTTATGTTGATAAAAAACTATTACATGATTTGCAAGACAAGTATTTCTATGGTGATTTATAAGCTCCCAAACATGTGTTGAATTCATGAAAAGTTTTTATGATCTACAAGTGAATTATTGGGCTCTTATGCTACGTTTTATTCTTATCTGAATTGTGAAGCCTACTAGAAGGGGTTATAAACTATATGTATGCCTCACCCTTTAGTACAAGGCAAATGGCTACATGAAGGGGTTATGAACTATGTTGTATGCCTCACCCTCATGTACAATTTAACACTATGCTTCATCTTAAGCTTACATGAAGGGGTTATGAACTATGTTGTATGTCTCATCCTCATGTACTATCCACTACCCACTAGAAGGGGTTATGACCTATATTGTATTTCTCACCCTCTAGTAAAAAGTATTTGGATGAGTTATTCATGTCACTTTATTGTGTTGAACAAGTTATGAAAGTACGATTATTCTCACGCATGTTTTAACTTAAGCATTGATCATCCATGTCATATTGAGCTCATGTCTAATGATTATGATTATGCATCTTGATTATTATGCTTATGATCATTGTTGCATTGCACCTAGCATACTAAGTACATCCCAAGTACTAATGCATACTCTATACCTATATGCTATCATCATGTAGGGACCGGAGCTCCTATTGATCCTTCTCCTCCACGTGGCTAGAGGAATCCTTTGAAGGCTACTATTGGTGAGTCCTCCACTTCGGGTACAATATCTGCTTTACTTTCATGCCCCTGTTAAGACTTGCCTAGTTTTGGATATTTACCTTTTGAGGATGAGTCTGTTAGGTGTCTTGACCCCGCTCCATTCGTATTAGAGGTGTTATTCGATACGATTATCTATATAATGAGCTTGACTCCTTTATGATTATGTTGTTATGAAAGACTTCCCCTAGACCCTATTCCCTTCTATGTGATGATGTGTGTTCATGATGAGATGGAAGTCCCAAGTCCCTAAATGCCCCCATAGTGTGAGTTATACTTACCAGCCCCTTAGACTTATTTGCTATGTGATTCATGTTTATCTTCTTCCGTATAACATCCCCATAGCGTGAGTCCAAAGCCTCGTTTCCCCTTAGGAATTATGTGCTATGTGCTTATATATCTTTTATTTGCTTCTGTGAAACAAACGATGTGATATACTCAAAGTTCACAACTTAACATATATTCAACCGAAATTTCTAAATTAAAGTTCAACTATTTAAACTTTCTATGTTAAAGTACAAACTTTATATATACACACCAAATGAAATTCTAAACTAAAGTTCAATGTATCCAATTCATAACTAGAATCCAAACTTAATTGAAACTATAATAGCTCTATATAAATACTAATTATGTTAATATATTCTAACGTCAATATTTCTAACTTCTACCTTCTTTTACTTCAACAACAAACCAATTAAAACTAACAAACACTCAAATTTATAGTCTAATTTAAAAAATCCAATCCAAACTACAATCCAAAAATTCGCATTCACAAATTCACACTTAACTATTCAAACCGACAATGTCAATAACTTCAAATACACTTTAATTCCAACTAAAAAATTCAAATCACAAATTAATTCAAAACCCATTTCAAACTAGAATTCAAAAATAATCATTCATAAATTCACACTGAATATACTTTCCAACAATGTTAATCACTTCAAATACACATTAATTCAAACTACAAAACCCCCAAATCACAAAGTAATTCAAAATATCAAATTTGAACTAAACCCTAAAATCATAACATAGACTTTCTTCGCTGATTCACAATAACTGCTACAATTTAACAATGTCAAAGACATATGTAAACTAAACTAACACACAATTCAAGATTTTACAATTTTAAAAACTAAAAAATCTGAAATAATGGCTAAGGAATTAAAAAAGAGAAAATGAGAAGACAGTGGCATACCACCGGTGCTAGTGAAGTGGCGGAGGAGTAGGAGCTAGAGCGGAGAAGGTGTGTGTAGGTGAGTTTTTTTTTTTAGGGCAAATGGCAATTTTGTTCGACTGAAATAGGACTGCTGGGGTATATTAAATTAGGGGTGACTGACGGCATCCCTTTGTCTATCGCCCCTTTTAAATAAATAATTATTTATTTAATGTTAAAATCTAAATTAAAAATATTTTTTTAAAAAAAGACAAACATTGTCACATTGTCCGTCGCAAAATAAAAAAATAAAAAAATAATTAATCTAATTTTGACAAGGAAATTATTTAAATTTTTAATTTTTAAAATAAAATAAGAGACAGATATTGTCACGCTGTCCATCGCAAAATTTGTAAAAAAATTATTTAAATCTAATTTTGGCGATTAAATTATTTAAATTTTTAATTTTTTTTAAAAAAATAAGTGACATTGCCACTCTATCTGCCGGAAATTGTAAAATAAAATAAAACTAAAACAAAATAACTTTGCCAAAAAATTTGGTAAAAAATTTCTACAGACATATAGTTGTTGTCCATCGCTTTTAGTAATAAAAAAAATTTAAAATATTATTTTATAATGAAAGCGATGGACAACGTCGCTCCGTCGCTTTCAAAAGTGACACAGTCCGACATTTTTTTTCCATCATTTTTATCCCTGTTTTTAGTAGTGCCATTCAATACCACAAACTTTATGTCAGTCGATAGTGGTGGTAACACAATAGCTCCAGTAACCTTCATAGCCATAGGGTTTAATCGGTATTGGCTCAACAGATAAGCTTTGACATTGAAGTCTTGTGACTATGAAGCAATGTCCTCATAAGGAGGAGAGTTGTCATTGTTTGCATTCTCATTCGCATTTCGATTCAGAGCTGCATTGGCCACATTATTTGCATTATCTTGGGTCATCCTTCTTAGTCTTCTCTGGATCTCTAGGTCAAATCGAGTCAAGAAAATCCCTCAATTTCACGTATTGGGCATACACTGCACCTGTACCTTGAAATAGATTTAAAAAAAACAACAAAAAAAACATAAATTAGGGAAATAAGGATTAATTCCCAAACTACTTAGACAAGTCTAGCCGTATTTCCCGGCAGCGGCACCAAAATCTTGATGTCCCCCAAGCTATACTTCCTTTTTCAGGCTAAAGTGATTGTTGTCAAGACATATAATCTAAACCAAGGTTATGATCGAATCCCACAGGGAATATGGTAGACTTAGAAGAATTCAATGTCATTTAGGTCAATCAACCAACTTATCTCCTCAAAAGGTGGGGGGGGGGGTGCGTGTGGGTGTAACATTATGTGAGATTATCGAAATGCCTCTAGAATGTAATCGTGTGCAAAACGCGTCTTCCCAAGTTTCGGTGAAAAATTTGAGATCAGATTTGCAATCAACATAAAAAATTGAGAGGATAAGCCCTCGACCCGATTTTAGAGCAACTAGGTCGAAAAATATTTTTTCAAAGTTTCACCCGAAATAGTGTTGATGCGCTCAGGGCCGTGACATACCCTGAGCGTGGACCAACACTTACATTTTATTTTTATTTTTTTCAACATAAATTTGAAATCTCGAAAAGTCACGAAAAACACATATGCACGCCCCTGGCCCGACGCGAACATGATGTTGCGAGATGGGAATTTATTCTTTTATTCAGGGAAGGGCCTTTTGGTTATTCCCTACCCTATCCTAGGTCCAAAATGTGTCTAAGGGTTAATTTATCAGTGTTAAGGATTTCAAAACCCATTTTTCCTAATTCCTACATGAAGAAATCTTGAGAGAGAAGACAAGAAAGCTTGGGGGATTGCAAAGTCTAGGTCAAGTTCTTGAAGAAGAATAAGATAATCTTTATTCCAGGTATATAGGCTACCCAAAGCATGAGATTGTCCTCCCATGTGCCCCTTTGACTGTAGTAAATTAATAGTTGATAGTGATGAGTTTTATTTGCAAATTCTAGAATGTTATCTTGAAAATTACTTTTATTCTACATATATTTTCTTGAATTGATGATCATCATAACTTGAACTACTTGCTTCAATGACTTATTTGAACTATTGTATAAACTCTACATGTTTAATTACCGAAGATTATAAGAATGAACCTAGGGATTAATTTCTAGAGCCTTGATGATATAAATGCGCTTGGTTGTTGTGGTCCAGGTCTTGAATTGAGTGAGTATTGATGATAATGTGGATGGAATTGATTGAGAGTGATACCCTTAGAGTCTTTAAGAGGTCGAACTTGAATTTGAACAGAACGTTCCTAATTCCTTGAGTTGATAAATAACAAGATGAGTTGATGTCCTTGTCTGAGAGAGATTGATTGTACAGATATTTAGATATTGATAAACTTATGAGCATGTTGAGTCATTAGAGGAGTATTGGGCACCGAAATGGGTAAGAGTGAATCCCGCTCGCATTTATTAACTACGTGGCCAGCATAGGAGAGGATTGGACCATGAGAGAAAATATTTCCTTAGTCCCAAAAGAGGACTTGACAGACTTATAGATCCACCGACAGACTCTTTCTCTATCCCGAAAAGGTATTAGATGGATGTGGCAATGACATATCTTCGTTATATCATCACTGACTCATAGGTGATGGTTGTCAGTTAGAGAAACTCCCATATATATTTCATCTTGAGAGTACTCTGATATTGATGTGATGGTATGAGTCTTGGTTGATGTTGATATGATTCTGTCCTACCCTTTATCTTGAGTTGAGGTGAGTACCTGATGAGTTGATGTTATTTCATATTATATCTGTCTATACTGTTTACTTTTAGCACATTTATATACTGTACATTTCACGTACTGATGTCATTTGGCACTGCATCATTTTATGATGCAGATTCCGTAGACAGAGGGCTTCAACAGATGAATTGTTGAGGTTCACAGACTTTCAGCCAAAGACTTGGTGAGTCCCCCCTGCATTCGGAGGATGTCTTTGTTTCCTTTTCTTATTCCTTTGAGTTATTTTGAGTTTTTGGTAGCCATAACATATCATTGTACCATCCTAGACTTATAGAAATAGAAGCCACGTAGAGAGATTATGGTTGATGTCGAGGTTCTTTCCCCCTTTTCTTTTTCATTGACTATCTTTATTTCTATTTGATGTGATGGATGGAATGACTAGTCTTATGGCCTATGACCTTTATTTCTGACAGCCATGTGATGAGGTAGAGTAGCCCACTGATAGTTATTTGTCATTTATCTAATGTCTTCCACTAATCGATTGACTGAACGAATGTAATAAGACTAGATAGTTCGCTTGGGGACTAACAATAATCTCTGAGGGCCAGTTACATCTAGAATACCCTCCTGGGGCATGACAAACTTTGTATCAAAGCACAGAGTTCAAGTGTCCTAGGACTCTATAAAGCCGTGTCTAGTAGAGTTTTATTTATGGGTGTGTTGTGCACCACACTTCATAAGCAGGAGGCTATCAAACATTAGGAAGTGCTACCCTTCTCCTATGATCTGAGTTCGTGCGATAGAGTTTAACTCTCTGAAAGTCTTGTTCTAATTCGTACATTACATGGTTGCAGAATATTCCTCCCAAATGGATAGCTGCTCAGACAGATGCCTCAGCCCCAGCTACTGAGAATCCCCAACCAGAGGCACCTGCTTAGACAGAGACAAGGAGATGGGGTCGGCCATCTCGGACTGCTGAGGTCCCACAGGCACCCCCTGCACAACCACAACCAGCCCCCACGTCAAAGGCGGAGTTTAGGGGAGCCATCACTATGCTTACATAACTACTAGCCTCTCAGGGTAACAGTCGAGGTCCTTAAGCTCCTAGCTCTAACTCACAGGAGTCCATGGCTGCAACCAGGCTCAAAGACTTCTTATGGATGAACCCTCCAATGTATATGGGGTCGAAGGTTGAGGAAGACCCATAGTACTTGATTGACAAGACATATAAGGTCTTGAGAGCTATGCATGCCAATGAAATTGAAGAAGTCGAACTTGCCTTCTATCAGTTGAAAGATGTTGCAAACATTTGGTATAACCAATGGGAAATAGTAGAGATGAAGGTGTTGAACCTGAGTGGGAGGAGTTTGAGGCTGCTTTCCTTGAACACTTCTTTCCCCAGGAGTTGAGGGAGGTGAAGGTTGATGAGTTTGTGAATCTAAAGCAAGCGGGGATGACTGTTAAGGAGTACAGTCTCAAGTTTATAAAGTTGTCCATATATGTTCCAGAGATGATCTAGGACATGAGGGCGAGGATAAGAAAATCTGTATCTCTCTTGGGCAGGCATATGCAGAAGGAGTGTAAAGCGGCCTTGCTGATTCTGGGTGTGGACATCTCTAGGATTATGGTATATTCCCAACAAGCAGAGGAGGATGAGAAACGAGATAGAGAAGAGAAGATGAACAGGAAAGCAAAATCAGTAGGGTATGAGCCTAGCCAGCAGAGACAGAATAATGGTGACAAGTCTTACATTCAAAAGAGTTCTCATCATGCACCCTCTGTAGCAAGTGCACCCGTCCAACAAAATAGGTATGATTAGAAGTCTTTATAGTTACCATAATTACAGGGCTCGGGGTTCTAAATCTCAAGCTAGCGTGACCCAAGGAATGAAGGGAAAACCACCTTGTGACAAGTGTGTTGCGTGGGCAAGGATGTTTATTACTCATGCGGGCAGACGGGTCACTTCCAGTATGAGTGCCCGAAGAGGAGATGAGGTGAAGGGAGAAATAGAGCACAGTCTTCCGCATCTCCCCCAGCTGGCAGTCATCAGACGACTGTTAATATAGGTACAAGAGGCAAGACAAACCGTCATTATGCCATGGGTAGTCGTCAGGATTAGGAGGCAGCACTAGATGTTGTTATGGGTATACTTCGAGTCTTTACTTTTGACTTTTATGCATTGCTTGACCTGGGTGCCACTCAGTCTTTTGTAACGCCCTATGTGGCTGGTACATTTGGGATTCGCACAGAGTGTTGGCTTGAACCCTTTTGTTGTTTCCACCCCTACTGGTGAATCTATCTTAGCTGAGAGGGTTTATGGGGATTGTGTAGTATCTGTTTATCATACAGAAACCTTGGCAGACTTAGTAGAATTGGAGATGGTTGATTTTGATATGATCCTTGGCATAGATTGGCTTCACACTTGTTATACCTCGGTGGACTGTAGGACCCAGATTATTAAGTTTCAATTTCCTAATGAACCTGTCTTAGAGTGGAAGGAGAGTTCTGTTTCACCTAAAGGAAATTTTATCTCCTATCTTAGAGCCAGAAAGTTGATCTTCAATTGTTGTATTTACCACCTCGTGCGAGTTAAGTCTGATGATATTGAGTTTCCTACTCTAGAGTCAATCCTCATTGTGAATGAGTTTCCCAAAGTGCTTCCTGATGATCTACCTGGAGTCTCTCCTGATAGGGAGATTGACTTCGGGATGGATGTTCTCCCCGATTCCCAGCCTATCTCGATTCCACCTTACCGAATGGCCCCCGCTAAATTGAAAGAGCAATTGAAAGACCTGCTAGAGAAAAGTTTCATAAGGCCTAGTGTCTCTCCTTGGGTGCTCCTGTTCTATTCATGCATAAGATAGATGGGTCTCTCAGAATGTGTATAGACTACCGATAACTGAATAAGGTCATAATAAATAATAAAGTATCCCCTCCCCAGGATAGATGATCTATTTGACCAACTTGAGGGTGCCTCTTACTTCTTCAAGATAGACCTCAGATCAGGTTACCATTAGTTGAAGGTGAGGGAATGTGATATTCCTGAGATAGCCTTTAGGACAAGGTATGGCCACCTTGAGTTCTTGATCATGTCCTTTGGGTTAACTAATGCACTTGGAGTGTTCATGGACTTGATTAACAGAGTATTCAAACCGTATCTTGATATGTTCGTGATTATATTTATTAATGATATCCTGGTATTTTCTATGGATGAAGAGGATCATGCCAATCATCTTAGAGTGGTTTTACAAACTCTCAAAGACCATGAATTGTATGCAAAGTTTTTGAATGTGAGTTTTGGCTCAAGTCTATGGCCTTCCTAGGTCATGTTGTCTCGGGCGATGGTATTCGAGTGGATGCCCAGAAAATTGAAGCGGTTAAGACCTGGCCTAGACTGACCTCTTCCACTTAGATACGAAGTTTCTTGGAATTAGTGGGCTACTATTACAGGTTTGTTAAGGGGTTTTCTGCTTTGTCTGCACCATTGACCAAACTAACATAGAAAAAGGTCAAGTTTCAGTGGTCCGGTGAATGTGAGAGGAGTTTTCAGGAGTTGAAGACTAGATTGACTATAGCACCAATGTTGAATTTGCACGATAGGATGGAAGACTTTTTGATATATTGTGATGCATCCAGAGTTAGACTAGGTTGAGTACTAATGACGAGGGAAAAGGTGATAGCATATGCTTCCAGACAACTTAAGATTCCTGAGAAGAACTATCCGACTCATGATCTTGAGTTTCCACCAATGGTATTGAACTCAAGATCTGGCGTCACTACTTGTATGGAGTGCATGTGGATGTGTTCACTGACCACAAGAGCTTGTAATGTGTTTTCAATCAGAAAGAGCTCAACCTGCGGCAAAGGAGATGGCTGGAGTTACTCAAAGATTATGATATGAGAATTCTCTACCACCCAGGTAAGGCTACCATTATTCTTAATGCTCTTAGCAGTTAGTGCATGGGTAGCATCGCCCATGTGGAGGAAGGAAAGAAAGAACTGTCTAAGGAAGTTCATAGATTGGCTCGACAAGGAGTGCAACTTGAGGAGAATAATGAAGGCGGGGTCAATGTTCAGAATGGGTCTGTTTCATCCTTCGTGTCAGAGGTGAAGGAAAAGCAAGACCAAGACCCTATCTTGTTCTAATTGAAAGGAGTTGTTCATAAGCAAAAGGTGATGGTAAAGGGGAGATTGTGTGTTCCCTATGTCGATGGTGTTAGAGAGAGAATCATGGCCGAAGCTCATAACTCCAGATATTCTATCCATCTTGGCTCTAGCAAGATGTACCACCACTTAAGAGAAATCTACTGGTGGAATGGAATGAAGAAGAACATTGTTGAATTTACTCCAAGTGTCCAAATTGTCAGCAAGTCAATGTTCAGCATCAAAGTCCTTGTGAGTTAACTCAGAACTTTGAGATTCCAGAGTGGAAATGGGAGATGAATAACATGGATTTCATTACTGGTTTACCAAGATCCCAAAAGCAACATGATTCAATATGGATGATCGTGGATAGAATGACTAAATCAGCCCACTTCTTGGCAATCAAGACCACTAATACGGCTAAGGAATATGCCCCAGTTATATATCCGTGAGATTGTGAGGTTGCATGGAGTTCCCTTATCTATCATCTAGGACAGAAGAGCTCAATTCACCTCCCAATTTTGGAGATCATTTTAGAAGGGATTAGGTACGAAAATGAATCTGAGCACAACCCTCCATCCTAAGACAGATAGACCAACGGAGCATACCATTCAGACTTTGGAGCATATGTTGAGGGCTTGCGTACTCGACATTAATGGAAACTAGGACGACCACTTGCCATTGATCAAATTCGCGTAGAACAATAGTTATCATGCCAATAACCAGATGGCCCCTTATAAAGCTTTGTATATGAGGAGGTGTAAATCAATGATTTGGTGGTTTGAGGTTGGTGAAGCTGAATTGACTGGACCTAATCTTGTCCACCAGTCCATGGAAAAGGTGAAGGCCATTCAAGAGAGGTTGAAGACTGCACAAAGTCTCCAAAAGTCTTACACTGACATAAGGAGAAGGGACTTGGAGTTCGCGGTGGATGATTGGGTGTACTTGAAAGTGTCACCCATGAAGGGTGTCATGAGGTTCAGCAAGAAGGGAAAGTTGAGTCCACACTATATCGGACCCTACCAAATTGTGAGGAGGATGGGGAAGGTTGCCTATGAGTTGGAATTGTTATCCGAGTTAGACGGGATCCATCTGGTATTCCATGTTTTGTTGAATAAATGTTTCGGAGATTCGACCTTAGTGATCCCTATAGAGAGCACAGGAGTAAAAGATAGCCGATCCTACAAAGAAATTCCAATCCAAATCCTTGATCAACAAGTTCATAAGCTGACAAACAAGGAGATAGCCTTTGTCAAAGTTCTATGGAGAAATCGATTCATTGAGGAAGCTACATAGGAAGCTGAGGAAGCGATGAAAATCAAATACCCACATCTATTCATGCCAAACAACGAGGATATCAGAGGTAATGTCCCTAACCTTAACTCGAGTGAAGTTTCCATTCATAAATTAATGTGCCCTTTCTATTCTTAATGTCTAAGTAGAGGTTATAGAGAGGTTAATGGATAGTGGAGAGTTTGAGGTTACTAAGTGGGTATTGAAATGAGTCTTGAGTCTACTCGTGCCACGATCATACCTTTACTCATCATTCGAGGATGAATGAACCCAAGGAGAAGATAATTTAACACTCTGAAAAGTTTTCTAAATGCCTCTAGAACATAATCATGCGCATAACACATCTTCCCAAACTCTGATAGGACATTTGAGACTGGATTTGCAATCAACACGAAAAATTGAGTGAGATATGCCCTCGACCCGATTATAGAGCAACTGAGTGAAAAAATAATTATTCAAAGTTAGTGTTGATGCGTGCTAGGGCCGTGACGCTCCCTGGGCACAGACCAACACTTATGTTTTTTTTAATTTTTTTGACATAAACATGAAATCTCGAAAAGTCATGAAAAACACATGTCTGCGCCCCTGGCACGATGCGAACATAATGTTGCAAGATGGAAATTTATTCTTTTATTATGGGAAGGGTCTTTTAGTCATTCTCCATCCTATCCTAAGTCCCAAAAACATGTCCAAGGGTTAATTTATTCATATTAAGGGTTTCAAAATTCATTTTTTCTAATTCCTACGTGAAGAAATCTTGAGAGAGAAAACAAGAAAGCTTGGTGGATTGCACAATCTGGGTCAAGTTTTCGAAGAAGATTAAGATAATTTTCGTTCTAGGTATGTAAGGCTACCCAAAGCATGGGATTGCCCTCCCATATGCCCCTTTGACTATAGTAAATTAATGGTTGATAGTGATGAGTTTTGTTTTTAAATTCTAGAATGTTATCTTGAAAACTATTTTTATTCTACATATATTTTCTTGAATTGATGATCATCATAACTTGAACTACTTGCTTAAATGACTTATTTGAACTATTGTATAAACTCTACATGCTTAATTGCCAAAGATTATAAGAATGAACCTAGGGGTTGATGCCTAGAGCCGTGAAGATGTAAATGTTGTTGTGGTTGGGTCTTGAATTGTATGAATGTTGATGATAATGTGGATGGAATTGATTGAGAGTGAGACCCTTAGAGTCTTTAAGAGGTTGAACTTGTATTTTAATAGAATGTTCCTAATTACTTGAGTTGATAGATGACAAGATGAGTTGATTTCCTTGTCTGAGAGAGATAAATTGTACAGACATTCAGATTTTGATAGACTTTTGAGCATGTCAAGTCATGAGAGGAGTATTGAGCACTGAAATAGATAAGAGTGCGTCCCACTTGCACTCATTAACTACATGGCCAGCATAGGAGAGAATTGGACCATGAGAGCAGATGTTTTCTTAGTCCCAAAAGAGGACTTGGCAGACTTATGGATCCATCGATAGACTTATCCTCTACCCCGGCAAGGTATTGGACGGATGTAGCAATGACATCTCTTTGTTGTATCATCATCGGCTTATAGTTGATGGTTGTCGATTAGAGAAACTCCCAGATAGGTTTCATCTTGATAGTACTCTGGTGTTGATGTGATGGTATGAGTCTTGATTGATGTTGATGTGATTTTGTCCTACTCTTTAACTTGAGTTGAGGTGAGTACTTGATGAGTTGATGCTATTTCATGTCATATCTATCTATATTGTTTACTGTTATCCTGTTTACATACCGTACATTGCACGTACTGACACCATTTGATGCAGATTCAATAGACAGAGGGCTTCAATAGACGAATCGTTGAGGTTCACAAACTTTCAGCCAAAAACTTTATGAGTCCTCCCCTGCATTCGTTGGATGTCTTTATTTTCTTTTCTTATTGCTTTGAGTTATTCTAAGTTTGTGATAGTCACGGTCTGTCATGGTACCATCCTAGACTTATAGAAATAGAAACTCCATAGATGTAGAGAGATGATGGGTTGATGTCGGGGTTCTTTCCCCTTTTTTTTTCATTGACTATCTTTATTTCTACTTTATGTGATGGATAGAAATGACTAGTCTTGTGGCCTATAGCCTTTATTTCTGACACCGATGTGATGAGGTAGAGTAGCCTACTGATAGTTATTTGTCATTTATCGAATGTCTTTTGCTAATCGATTGACTGAACGAATGTAATGAGGCCAGGTGGTTTGCTTGGGGACTACCAATAGTCTCTGAGTGCCAGTTACAGGGTACCCTCCCGGGCCGTGATAAAGGAGGAGGGTTATGACAACTATAAAAAGCAATCCTAAACTAAGACAAGTGTTAAACCAATATGAAGAGTAACTAGGGTATTATTTTCCTAATGATTCCCTAACTCGGTATTACCAAATAATTGAATCTTTTTCCAGTATGTAGCATGCAGAACGGTAAGTTAAGTTCATCAAACCCTATGGCTCAGGCGAGAGGCGAATTTCACTACTTGATTTGGTCTATTGTGATAGTGTGACAGTACTAACCTTTACCTATTGTTCCAGTACAACCTCCCCTTGGCCCATTTTGGTTGATTAGACGAGAAACATCAATCAAATCCTGTTAATTAATCTCTTTTTCTATTCGTTACCACCTTGATTCAGTTAGTAACACTAGGCAGGTTCTAATGTTGGCACCATTATAAAGTATTCAATACGAAGAGAATTAATTAATACATGCATGCACACTTTTCAAGAATCATGAATTATCCGATTTTACCTTGTTAGTTCTTCATGATTCCCATAACACTAGTTATTGATTTAGCTACTCATAATCAGTGTAATTGCAAGAGTTATGAATTTGAATAACATAATTGAGCACTTATACAAAAGAATTTAGCACAAGAAATCCAAACCCTTCAATGAGAATCACAAGATTAAAATCGAAAGATGAAAGGAAGTTTACAAGTGTTTCTCAAGATCTCTAATGTTCTCTCTACTGTTCTCTCTTCTTCCTTTCTGAAAAATAACCCAAAAAATCTATATATAATGTTTAAAATACAAAATCAAAACAGAATAGGATAACTGGGTCGACAAGCTCTACAAAGGGGTTTACGGACCGTATAACATTTTTCGCCCCATAATTGGGTTTTCGTGGACTGCTGCTTCAATTTTGGGGATGTCTTCTATGACATCCCTCTACGGCCCTTAAAAAGTTCTACGGCTCATAGGGAGTTTTGTCTGATGGCTTTTCAGCAATTCCCCACTTTTTAATCTTCAAGGCACGACACAAAGTATACGGCTCGTTAAGTGTTCGTAGTCTTTTAAATTTAGAAATCAACCCTTCACTGGAATTGCACACGAAACGAACTTTATGGCCCGTAGAATTCTCTATGGCCGTAAGGGTCTCGTGGATCCTCTATTTCAGCAACTTCTGCACACTTTTGCCAAAAATTGTACCAACCCTGTAATCTTGCAAAACAAACACAAAAATACATCAATATCAACTAACATTGCATTGAGAACATACAAAATCCAAGTTTTAAGCATCAAAAGTGTTGTATTTTGACAACACATCAACACCCTCAATTTAAAATTGTTGGTTGTCCTCAAGCGATAGGCTAAATCTACATGAGCAGCACAGTAATACAGAAAACAACAGTATACTACTTGGATCATGCAGCTATTCTAAACAATATAATTATGCCCAATTATAATAAATCTAATTTGCCAGGGTGACTTTAATTTCTAAATCGATCCTTAAAATTTACCAAGTAATAAAAACTTATCTTTACTTTAGGGTGCGAAAGTTATTGTAGCCTCTTATAGTCCTGGTCATATTTGAATCGCGTAATGATGATTATTTAGCAACACTCAAATATTAAATATTATAAGTTTATAAAATTTATATTTGAATTTGAATTCACGCCTCCTTTTTAACTCTGAACATAAAACCACAACACCTCCCCACTGCGTCGTCCTCCTCCTTCCTACCATGGTATGTCCTACCTCCCATAGTATTTTAAAATATTTTAACATGAAATACTATAAATTAGTCAGTATAAAATATTGTCCAATGAAATCCAAAGAAAAACAAAAAATGTCATGAATTGACAGCGATATCTGTATAACTTTTTATAATTAATTACTCAAAATGAAAAGGAAATTCAGATACAATGTCTTATTGGATCTATATGATAGATGTGCTGTTAGTGAAAAGTTGTGCATGTAAGAGAGGTGTAGATGGTGCAGAATAGAATACCTTGAGCCAAAATTCTAAACCGTTGGACTCAAGAGTCCTCCATCTCCACTTTGCATAATCATCGAAATATATAAAATCAATAAAAGACGGGATTTGAAGTATATGATTTGTGATACTTCTACTATATTTAATTTAATATTTATTAGCAAAAGTATATTCTAAAGTTTAAGTCAGAATAAAACAAGATCATGAGAAACCTCCTGATGTCCACATGAGTGGTATTCTGATTTGGTTTTCCCTTTTGTCAACAATTAAAGAATTTGTTATCTTTAATCACAAATTTCAAATTTATATCTCAGAGATAGAAAAAATTGTATTAGAAAATATAGTTTCAAATAAATTATAAATATATATGATTTAAATTTAC
>JAOTQR010017138.1:0-17438 GCA_025774065.1 Solanum ossicruentum
AAAATCCATATTAATCTCTTCCCACTTCCAAGTAGGAATCTCTATGTCTTGGGTTAGGCCACCCGACCTTTGATGTTTGTCCTTGACTTGTTGGCAACTATGGCAACCGGAAAAAATTTTTGCAATGTCTTTCTTCGTGACTCCCCACCAATACACCTCTCTCAAATCTCTATACAATTTAGTAGACCCGGGGTGAATTGAATAAGAAGAACCATGAGCCTCATCAAGAATCTTTTTCTTCAAGCTATCCACACAAGGCACACACAACCTACCTTGGTACCTAAGGGCACCATCTCCCCCTTAGGAGAAAACCTCCACCTTCCCATCACTAACCAAGGCCTTCAATTCTAACAAGGAGGGATCAAGGTCTTCCTTAGCTTTCACCTCCTCAACCAATGAAGGCTTAGAACCATCCACAATAATACCACCATTATTCACCTCTTCCAACCTAACTCCTAACCTAGCCAACTGAAGGAACGCCCTAGCCACCTCCTTATCACCACTATCAACATCAGTTAGGCTACCCATAGACACCCTACTCAAAGCATCTGCCACCATATTAGCCTTACCAGGATGATAATGCACACTCATATCATAGTCCTCAAGAAGTTCTAACCACCTTCTTTGCTCAACCTAAGATCTTTTTGAGTGAAAACATATTGGAGGCTCTTATGATAGGTGAACACATCAACATGCACCCCATACAAGTAGTGATGCCATATCTTTAATGCAAATTCCATGGCGGCTAGCTCAAGATAATGAGTACGGTAGTTCTTTTCTTGCCCTTTGAGTTGCCTATAAGCATAGGCTATGACCTTACTGCTTTTCTTTATAACACAACCCAAACCAATTCTAGAAGAATCACAAAACACAACAAATCCCTCTAGCCTTTCCGGTAGTAACAATATAGTAGCGGACACAAGCTTATCTTTCAATATTTGAAAGATCCTCTTACACTCATCAGTCCATACAAACTTAGCCTTTTTTTGAGTCAATTTTGTCATAGGAGAAGCAATAGAAGAGAACCCATTCATAAATCTCCGGTAGTAACCCGCTAAGCCCAAGAAGCTCCTAATATCCGACGGGGTTAATGGTCTAGGCTAATTTCTAATCACATCCGTCTTCTTAGGATCCACCTTAATGCCATCCTCTGACACCATATGACCTAGGAAGGCAACTTTTTTCAACCAAAATTCACACTTCTCATATTTAGCATACAATTTCTCCTCCCTTCATCTTTGCAACACTGCCCTCAAATGACCCATATGTTCCTCCTCATTATGTGAATAAATCAAAATGTTATCAATGATACCACAACAAACGAATCAAGATAGGGTTTAAAGACCCTATTCATTAGATCCATGAAGGTAGTCGGTTCATTGGTCAACCCAAATGACATCACAACAAACTCATAATGCCCATACCTAGTCCGGAAGGCCGTCTTAGGAATATCACACTCCCTCACCTTCACTTGATGATACCTGGATCGAAGATCAATCTTAGAGAAGTGGCTAGCCCCTTGCAATTGGTCAATCAAGTAATCAATCCTTGGAAGAGGATACTTATTCTTGATAGTGACCCTATTAAGTTGCCGGTAGTCAATACACATTCTAAGAGACCTATCCTTCTTCACAAATAATACCAGAGCACCCCAAGGTGATTAGGTAGGCCTAATGAAACCCTTCTCCAACAAATCCCTTAATTGCTCCTTCAACTTCTTTAACTCCATCGTGACCATATGGTAAGGGGTAATAGAAATGGGTTGAGTATCGGGAAGGACATCTATACCAAATTCCATTTCTCTTTCGGGAAGGTCATTTGGAAAGACATCAAGAAACTCATTTACAACCGGAACCGAATCCATGGGAAGGACTTTGGACTCCACATCCCTAACTATCACAAGGTGGTAAAGACACCCTTTAAAGATCAACTTACGGGCTTTAATGCAAGAGATGAACCTACCCTTGGACCCTACATCATGACTCTCCCATTAAAGGATGAGTTCATTTGGGAATTGGAATTTAACCCTACGGGTTCTACAATCAATAGAAGCATAGTATGCATGCAACCGATCCATCCCAAGTATGATATCAAAATCAACCATGTCCAACTCAACAAGATCACAAGGTAATACTTTATGGAAAATGCAAATGGGACAATCTCTATGAACCTTTTCTAACAATAGATGCACCAATAGGAGTAGACACTTCATATGACTCATGTAACAATTCGGGCTCAACATGGAACTTTTTACAACAAAGGGGGTGACAAAAGAAAGAGTGGCACCCATATCAATCAATGCATACACATCAAAATCAAATATTTTCAACATACCAGTAACAACATCAGGCACCTCATCAACCCCTTGCCTCCCATGCAAAGCATAAAAGCAGTTGTGCCTTGGGGCACCCTCTTGCCGGCTACCTTTCCCCAAAGGAACCACATTAGCACCTTGCGAACGAACCTCCTTACCTTTGTTGTGATTTCTAGGGCAATCCATCACCTTATGCCCAACTTCTCCACACCCATAACATGCATTAGTACCCCTCTATGACCCCTACCACATTTTGGATACCCATCATTAGGATCCACATCTCCAACACCTTGAGCCCTTAGAATATCATTGGAAACCCTCTTTTTCAATGCATGAGAAGACCCTTGGCCTTGATGGAACTGACCACTCTTTCCCTGAAAATGGGCCCTCTTGGCCTTATGACCCCTCCTCTTCCTAAACTTTTCCTTCTCTATTTTCTCGGCATAGGTCATCAAACGGGACAAATCCATGTTACTAATCAACATGCAAGACTAGTACTCCTCACTCACGAAGTCGAAACACCCATCACAAATTTGTTCATCCTAGACCTTGAGTCGGCCACCAAGTGTGGAGCATATTTGAAAGTTGGTTTGACTTGAGGGCATACTCCCTCGCACTCATAGACCCTTGTCTCAAGTTCATAAATTCCACCAATTTGGCTTCCTTATGCTCAAGAAGGAAGAATCGATTAAGGAAAGCCACCTTGAACTCCTTCCAAAGTACCACATTATTGACCCCTTTCTCCTTTTTCCATTGATTGTACCATATTTGTGCTACCCTTTTATGTTGGTAGACTGCCAACTCTGGCTCATCCTCTGAGCTCACACCCATAATAGCCAAAATCTTGTAAACCTCATCGATGAACTCTTGAGGGTCACTTACCTTTGACCTATGGAATTTCGAGGGATTCAACCTCATGAAATCCCTCACCCGAGAATCCAGTGTAGGTGAATGAGGGACTTGGGTCCCTTAGCTTGGTTAGCCATAACATGTTCAAGCAAAGTGAGAGCATCCAGATGCTTTCCATTAGTCGGTTGCTCCTCGGGTGTGTGGGCTCTTCTCCCTCTTGTGTTAGGCATGATCTAGCGTAACAAAGGACAATCCTTAGGGGGGATAACCTTACCTTAACTTCTATAGTACGACATAGAGAAGGAAGAAGGGAAACATTTCCTAAATGGCTCATAGCCTCTTACTCATTGTTGTGGTGTTCAACACAACCATGAATAAGACTCTAATCAACGCGGTGTGTTAGACTCCAAGGATCTAATAACCTAGTGCTCTAATACCAAGTTTTTCATGACCCAAGCCTAGGGCACAGACATAACATGATGCAAGGGACCCCAAGCAAGCCTCTTATCACATCACTACACATCCTTGGTCGCGGAAATAGTACGAACCCTTTCATATAGTTGATGAGGTACAAACCCCCAATATGTTGATGAGGTACAAACTCTCCAACATAGTTATTAAGGTACAAACCACTTGATATGGTTGCACGGGCTTGCCACCTCCTGAGAGAGGCGATCGAGATACAAACCACTCAACAAGGTTACCCGAGCTTACAACCTCCTGGGTGAGGCTTGGTCATCCCCAACACTATAGAGATAATATCATATATATACATCTCTTTCATCATCATATATATACATTCCTTTCATCATCATAAAGTCATTTATCTCATAAGACATGCATTGAACCTTCAATTCCTCAAGAATTCATAGCTGGACATTTTCTCAAATACTTGGTGAGTGTGTAGTGCTAGTGTAAAATCATGCAATTCAAGAGTGAAATCATGCAAGAAAATTCATTATAAAACCATCAATAGATACTTGGTAATACCCTCAAGCAATATATATCAAAACCCTTCATCAAATCCCACATTAGATCTTGGATTAATAGCTCCAAACATGCTAAAACAGTCACAATATTATGAAACCCCAACATAGTGTATAGTAAAATTCATAATACATAAGACCCATGAGTAAACCAACTTTAAATTATGCAATTTAGGGCAAAAAGGAAGCTTGGGTATGATGGGTGAAAGGAACCTATGAAAGAAACCCACATACCTTGACTCTTGGAGAATCCTTAAAGAAGATTGGAGATACAGACTTGAAGCTTGAATGAGATCCTTGAAATCAAAATGAGTTTAGAGACTTGACTTTAGGAGTAAATTATTTGGCTAAATGTTTGAATGAGTATTGGGGAATGTCTTGGATGATATGAGGGTGAAATATGGCTAAGTATAGGTATTTCATGTTTGGGAACAATTAGGCCCAAGATCAAAAGCCTTGGACCGGACTTAAAATAACTTCCCAAAAAAATATACTATGGCACAACATTGGTGCGTCGTGCCAGGGGCACGAAAACCTCTCAGGAATTCAATTTTTGGGAAAATAAAGTTGAGAATCGTTTGATCTAAAATTGGGGTTATACCTATTTCACACTCAATTTAACCTCCTAAAAAAGAATACGAAGTCAAATTTTTGATATCATGCACAGATTTTGAGATATATGGAAATTAGAATTTCAGGGACTTTCGAGATACATTTTTGGGCGCTTTTTGGGGTCGTTTCAGGTGTGGTGCCTAATGCTATGTGTCAAAAATGTGGTAAGGGTCATGGTGACCCATTCTTGAAGGATACAAATTCTTGTTTTGGTTTTGGGGAAGTAGGCCACTAAATGATTGATTGTCCATGTAATCGCAACAAAGGTAAAGATGTTTATCCATAATGCGGGGTGCTAATGTGGTTCCTTTGTGGAGAGGAGGTCAAAAAGGTTTGCCACAAGGCACAATTGGTTCTATGCACTCCAAGGTAAGCAAGGGGTGGATGAGGTGCCCAATATCATCATTAGTATTTTAAAAGTCTTCGATTTTGATGTGTATGCATTGATAGACTTGGGTATCACTCTTTCTTTTGTTATTCCTTTCGTTGCCAAAAAGTTTCATGTTGAGTCTGAACTATTTTTTGAGTCCTATGAGGTGTCTACTCTTATTGGTGCATCTATTGTTGCTAGAAAGGTGTATAGAAATTGTCCCGTTTCCATTTTGCATAAAATTTTGCCTTGTGATCTTGTTGAGTTGGATATGGTGGATTTTGATGTCATTCTTGGGATGGATTGGTTGCATACATATTATGCCTCTATTGATTGTAGAATCCGTAGGGTCAAATTCCAATTCCCAAATGAACCCATTCTTGAGTGAGAGAGTCATGATGTTGTGGTCAAGGCTAGGTTTATCTCTTGCATTAAAGCCCAAAGGTTGATCTCTAAGGGATATCTCTATCATCTTGTGAGAATTAAGGATGTGGAGCCCAAAGTCCTTCCCTTAGAGTCGATTTCGGTGGTTAATAGGTTCCTAGATATCTTCCTTAGTGAGCTTCCCGATGTTCCTCCAGAAAGGGAAATAGATTTTGGCATAGATCTCATTCCTGACACTCAAACTATTTCTATTCATCCTTACCGTATGGCCCCAATGGAGTTGAAGGAGAAATTAAAAGACTTGTTCGAGAAGGGTTTTATTAGGCCTAGCCAATTAACTTAGGGTGCATCAGATTTATTTGTGAAGATGTGTATCAACTACCGATAACTTAATAGGGTTATTATCAAGAATAAGTACCCTTTACCAAGGATTGATTATTTATTTGACCAACATCAAGGGGCTAGTCACTTCTCTAAGATTGATCTTCGGTCCAGGTATCATCAAGTGAAGGTGAGGGAGTGTGACATTCACAAGACGGCCTTCCGGACTAGGTATGGGCATTATGAATTTATGGTTGTATTTTGGGTTGACCAATGCACCAGCTATCACCATGGATCTTATGAATAAGATCTTCAAACCCTACATTGATTTGTTTGTGGTGGTTATCATTGATGATATTTTGATCTATTCTCATAGTGAGGAGGAGCATGTGAGCCATTTGAGAGAATGTTGCAAAGTTTGAGGGAAGAGAAGTTGTATGCTATGTTTGAAAAATGTGAATTTTGGTTGAAGGAGGATGCCTTTCTAGGTCATGTGGTGTTGGGGGATGGTATCAAGGTGGATTCTAAAAAGACGGATATGATTAGAAATTGACCTAGACCATTGACCCCATCAGACATTAGAAGTTTCTTGGGCTTAGCGGGTTACTACCTGAGATTTGTGAATAGGTTCTTTTCTATTGCTTCTCCCATGACTAAGTTGACTCCAAAGAAGGCTAAGTTTGTGTGGATCGATGAGTGTGAAAAGTTTTTCCAAACCTTGAAGGATAAGCTTGTGTCCACTCCTATCTTGTCTCTATCGAAAGGGTTGGAAGGGTATGTTGTGTATTTGATACCTCCCGTATTTGTTTGGGTTGCAACATGATGCAAAATGGTAAGGTGAGAGACTATGCTTCTTGACAACTCAAGGTGCACGAAAAGAATTATCCTACTCATGACCTTGAATTAGCCACCATGGTTTTTCCTTTGAAAATTTGGTGTCATTATTTGCATAGGGTGGATGTTGATGTGTATACCGATCATAAGAGCCTCCAATAAGTGTTCACTCAAAAGGATCTCAGTTTTTGAGACAACGAAGGTAGCTAGATCTTCTTAAGGATTATGCTATGAGTGTACATTATCATCCCGATAAGGCTAATGTTGCGACCGATGCTATGAGTAGGATGTCTATGGGAAACCTAGCTCATGTTGATGGTAGTGGAAAAGAGGTGGCTAGAGAGGTTCATCAGTTAGCTAGATTGGGGGTGGGTTGGAAGAGGTTGATAATGGTGGTATTATGGTTGTTGATAGTTTAAAATCTTCCTTGGTTGATGAGGTAAAAGCAAAGCAAGATCTTGACCCCTCCTTGTTAGAATTGAAGGCCTTGATGAGAGAAGGCAAGGTGGAGGTTTTCTCCCAAGGGGGAGATGATGCCTTTAGGTACCAAGGTAGGTTGTGTGAACCTAGTGTTGATGGCTTGAGGGAGAAGATTCTTGATGAGGCTCATAATTCTTCCTATTCTATTCACCCTGATTCTATAAAGATGTATAGAGATTTGAGGGATGTGTTTTTGTAGGGAGGTATAAAGACATACATTGCCAAATTTGTGTCCGGTTGTCATAGTTGCCAACAAGTCAAAGCAGAAAACCAAAGGCCGGGTGGCCTAACTCAAGATATAGAGATTCCTACATGGAAGTAGGAGGAAATTAACATGGATTTTATGGTTGGGTTCCTAAAGACTAGAAAAAGGTTTTGATTCTATTTGGGTTGTGGTTGATAGAATAACAAAGTCGGCTCATTTCCTACTGGTTAAGACTACATATGGTGCCAAAGAATATGCTAAGTTGTATGTTAATGAGTTGGTAACGATTGCATGGGGTGCCTTTGTCTATCATATCAGATCATGGTGCTCAATTCACTTAACACTTTTGGAGGCCCATGCAAAGAGGTCTTAGTAAGACCTTTCACCCTCAAACAGATGGCCAAGCCGAAAGAACTATCCAAGATCTTGAGAATATGCTTAGAGCTTGTGTTTTAGAGTTTATGAGTAGTTGGGATTATCATCTTGCATTGATTGAGTTTTCTTACAATAATAGCTATCATTCTAGTATTTGTATGGCTCCCTTTAGGGCCCTCTATGATAGACATTATAGGTCCTCGATTGGATGCTTTGAGGTATAGGAAATGGCTTTGTTGGGTCCAGATCTGGTTAAGGTAAATTTGATTAGGTAAAGGTTGAAAATGACCCAAAGTCATCAAAAGTCCTATGCCAATGTGAGAAGGGAGCTTGAATTTAAAGTTGGTCATTGGGTCTATTTGAAGGTCTCACCCATGAAGGGTGTGGTGTATTTTTGTAAGAAGGGTAAATCAAGTCTAAGATTTGGGGGTCCTTATAGGGTATTGTGGAAAATTGTCAAGGTGGCCTACGAGTTGGAGTTGCCTAGTGAAATGGACTTGGTTCATCTGTTCTTTCATGTGTCTATGTTGAGGAAATATGTGGGTGACCCGAATGCTATTGTCCAATTAGACATTATGTGTGTTGTTGAAGACAACTTTACTTATGAAGAGGTTCCAATAGAGATCTTGCATAGACAAGTGAAGAAGTTGAGAAACAAGGATGTGGCTTCCGTTAAAGTCCTTTGGAGCAATCAACAAGTCAAAAGTTCTACATAGGAGGCCGAAGCAGATATACAAAAGCGATATCCCTATCTCTTCCATTGTACTCATGTCTAAGGTACTAATTCTAAGCCTTCTATGTGGTTTCATGTCTCATGTATCAGTCCTATACGTCATTTGCATGCATTCATGTTTATGTTGACAAGTCCATGGTGATTTTGACACTTACGTTGAGATTTTTGAAATGATTTTTAAGTGCATTATTGCATTTTTGTTGGGGCTGATTTCTTCACGATTATTCTTCTTATATATGTTTCTTTGACATTCGGGGACGAATGTTCCCAATGAGGAGATATTGAAACGATACCAAAAAGTGCCCGAAATTGTGCCTCGGAAGTGCCCGAAATTGTAATTTCTATATATCTCAAAATCCATGTGTGATATTGAATATTCGACTTCATATTCTTGTTTAGGGGGAAAAATTGAGTAGGAAATGGGTCTAAACCTTATTTTAGAGCAATCTTATCAAATTTTGAAAATCACAAAATGCGATTTTCAAAGAGGTTTCCGTACCCTTGGCGCGACGCGCCAAGGGCGCGCCTTTATGTGTTTTTGTGCCATTTTTTTATCTTGGTCTAAGGTTTTTGGGTCGTAGACCTAAATCTTCCCATGTGTGAAAATACCTATACTTATCCATATTTCACCTTCATATCATTCAAGACATTCCCCAATACTCTCTCAAACACTTCGATAAATATTTCACTCAAACTTCAAGTGCCAAATCTTATTTCGGATCTTAAGTATTTTACTCAAGCTTTAAGTTCTCATCTCAATCTTCATCAAGGAATTTTCCACAGCTAAGTATGTGGGTTTTAACCATTGGATTCTTTCACCCATGGTTCCCAAGCTCCCTTTTTACATAATTGCATGTTTTGTAAGTTGATTTACTTACGGGTCTTACTTACTATGAATTTGACTATAAACTATATTGGAGTTTCATAAAAGTGTGACTGTTTGAGCGTGTTTTAAGTTAGAAATCTTAGATCTATCTTGAGATTTGATGAAGGGTTTTGATGTATATTGCATAATGGTATTACCTAGTGATGGTGGGTTTATTTACTTCAAGGCATGACTTCACTCTTGAATTTCATGGTTTTATACTAGAATTGCACACCCACCAAGTGTTTGATAAAATGTTCGATTAATATTTCTTGAGTTATTGAAAGCCTAATTCTTGGCATATGAGTTGAGTGACTTTATGATGATGAAAGAATGGTATTTATGTGATGATTTCATGATATGTATCTGTAGAGTTGTGAGTTCACCATAACAAATTGAGGGGTTGATACCTCAATCACCTCGGATGGGGTGGTAACCCATCAACCAATTGAGGGGTTGATTCCTCAATCACTTTTAAGGGGTGGTCTGCCTTGGATTCCAAGTACTGAGTTGCTTGGTCAATGATGGTCTCTTCCTTCACATGTAATATGTCCTATATAAGCATGTTTTACTTCAAGTATCATTCATACATGTCATATTGTTATTATGCTATCTATTACTTATGATATTACATTCAAATATATTAACGCATACTCTATGCCTATATAATGTTACTATATAAGAACCGGAGCTCCTCATGATCATCCTCATCATCCCCATGGTTAGTACTATCTCTACAAAGCAAGCTGTTGAGTCCTTAATTTCGGGGACAATGTATTTGATCTTATGCTATGTATAAAGACTCTCCTTCCTATATTGTATGTTTGACTATGAAAGTGAGCCTGGTTGCTTGTCTTGGCCCCCGCTAAGTTCTATATTAGAGGTGTTGTTGGATAAGTTATGTAATCATGCTTGAGCTTGACTCTGTTTGACTCTTTTATGGTATGAAAGACTTCCCTTAGCCCCTTTTTCCCTTATTACTGTTCTCTATTCTTTTTTTATTGCTTCTACGACTAAGGATGTGTAATGATATGCTAAGAGGCTTGTCTGGGGTCCCTTCGGGTTCCCCATTCACCGTGTCACGTCTAGACCCTAGGCTTGGGTCGTGACACCGGCCAAGCGCCATAGTTAAATTCGACCTTCACCTTTGTCTAAAGGTTGGAAGAACCTAAGTTACCATCCTACATGTAATGTCCCAATTTATGTTGTGTTATCTATGGTGTTTGAGTTAGTGAATCACGGGGAACACAATTTCCCAAGTTGCTCTTCAATTTGTTTGTCTCTTCACTTTGTTAGTATAGTTTTAATTTCTTATAAGTCATTTTAAACCCCCTTTTTAATTTAGAATAGAGATAATTAATATTTGAAATGGTTGTTGGTGAATCAATGCGGCAAAACCTCATATTCCCTTGGGATTCGAGCCTAACCTAAAGTTAGGTTCTATATTTGACAACGATCGCTTTATCCTTAAAGTGAGAGGTACTGTTTGAGCATGATCAGGTTCCTAAACCTATTTGTAAATCCATATTACACTCTCACTTAGAAACTAGGGTTAAGAAGAGGAGAAAAGAGTTAGAATTCAAGGAATTCAAGCAAGAAATCTTGCCAATTTGGTTGTCTGTCTTCCTCCTAGGTATGTAAGGCTAAACTAAAGCATGAGATTATTCTTCTATGTGCCTCTGTTGATGGAAACAGAAAGATTGTGAAAGTGTTAAGTTTTTATGCAAATTTTCTTTGAAGGTTTTCTTATAAACTATATATTTTATATATTTTTACATGCTTGATGATCATCATGAACTTGATTTACTGAACAAATATTTTTTCATGAGTTATATCATAAACCCTAGATATTATTTAATAAAAGATTACATGAATGGGTTTAGGAGTTGAGTCTAGAGCCTTGACAACTTGATTATGATTGAGCATGACGATGATAGAATTTGATGGCCCTGAGAGTCTTCATAAGTGAACTCAAATGATTGGTTTAAATTGATAGTCCCCTTAATGGTTGTCTAAATTCTTCTTGAAAGATGTGATTAAAAACTGATTGGATGGTTGATAGGCTGAAAGGCTAGATTGTGATGGATTGATAAGAGTCCTCAACAAACTCATTGATTGGATTGATTTTTTTATGAGCATTGAGTCTTTGGAGGAGTATTGAAAATTGAATTGAGTAAGAGTAAGTCCAATTCAAACTCTATAACTATGCTGCCAATATAGGATGATTGATAGTGGCCATACCTCTGAAGTCCTTAAAGAGTCTTGATTGACTGTTGAGTGTCCCTTATCCAGGCAAGGTAATGGATAGATGGCTAATAACACCGCTATGTTGTATTATCACCAACTCATAGGTTTTGATAGTACTTTGATTAGATTGGATTTGATTGTCTATGATTGGCCACTGTCTAGTCTTTATTCTTTCTTAAACTTATGACATTCTGACTAAGTATTTTGAGATGATTATATTCTATCTTTTATATATATATATATATATATATGACGTCCATTTGGACTTGCATCATTTTATGGTGTAGAGACACGTATTAGAGATCATCAATACACTCTCCGTCAAAGATCTTCTCGACATTTCAATTGATTGGTGAGTCCTTGATTTTGGAGAATGCATATTATTTATCTCATCTAGTTTTAGAGTTATACTTTAGATTTGCTCATTTTGATTTGAGGTAGCCATAGGTCTGTCACTGGCACCATTGAATAGGTTGATCGATGCTTCATAGACTAGAGTTGATCAATTGATTTGGATATTGTTTTGGACTAGTTTCTTTCATGCTAGTCTTATTGATTTTCCTATCTATAATTGAGACTGTCTACCATTCATTATTTTTATCCTTTTGATGATATGTTAAATGTTGATTGGATAAATATAATGAGGCCCAGTGGTTCGCTTGGGGCTTGGCACTAGTCTCTGAGTGCTGGCCGCATCTAGGGCACCCTCCCAGGATGTGACAAACTTGGTATCAGAACACTGTGTTTAAGAGTCTTAGGGAGTCTATGAAGCCGTGTCAAGTAGAGTCTTGTTTATGGGTGTGTTGTGCACCACACTTTATAAGCAGGAGGCTATAGTACATTAGAAAAAGTTATACTTCTTTCGTATTTTGATTCATGCTATAGAGTTAAACTGTAATAACCCGACCTAGAGGCTTAGTCGTCATACAAAAATGAGATACCCAAAGGCACCTCACCTAAGCTATCTAGGGATGTTAAGCATTCATAGGCGCTAAATCAAAACTCTTGGTGGAAAACATAAGGGGAAGGGACTATGGGCTATTTTATGCAACGAAGCAACACTAAAAAGCATTGAAAATAGATAATATTATTTTGTCCATAAGCATATCACTAATACATAATGAACGAAATTGGTACAGTTATTTTCCATCAAATATACAAAGACAATCCATAATAGTCAGCATAGAAAGTAAAAACCTTAGAAGGGTCATAAATATATCATCTAAAACATAAGTACAGAACAACGTGGAAAATGGGTGGAGTCCCGAACTAAGGGCTCATCACAATAATAAGCTAGTCTTGAATACCAACTACTAGCCACAATCTGGTGGTTAAATCATGAAGGTAAATATGCATTAGTACGTTTAAATGTACTGAATATGTGAGATGCAATGCACAGATGAAATTATAATGTCATCATAATTAAAAATAATATAGGTTTAAGAGTCATGAAATAAGCTTAAACATGCATAAGGAATATGACTCAGATCAATATGAGACAATGCATAAGAAAACACATAAAGTGAAGACATATCATAGGATCATAAAACTTGTGGGAATAGACCATAACCGACAGTTTGACCACGTAAGCTACTACATGGAATCCAAAGAACTCCTTCCATTGGGAAAAAGACAATGCACTCCTTCCATTGAGAAAAAGAGAATCTACTTGCCAAGATAGATGTCCAACACTTAGTAACTTTACAATTTCATCTTTCATCGCTCTTGGCCTATGTGGATCAACTAGCCTAGCCTATAAGGCTCCTATGGTGGCACATAGTTAGGGACATTGAGATTTAACTTCAAGGGATCATACCTTAACTAACGGAATGAGTCCCAATCTCTAGAACTCTCGGTGCTAAGTCATCCCATGGAAATCTTTAAAACATACTCTTAGAATCATAACTAGTAATCATAGGAGTTGCTCAAACTTAAAAATCTTTCTTAAACACCTTTTAGGGAAATGATCATCATGCATATATCTTTGGTAAAATTAGCTTTGAAGCTCTTCATGAATGCCCTAATCACAGTCATAATTCATAGGAAACTTTCATGGAAAACAAGGTGAGCTTAGCTAATGCATAGAACAATCATAAATCACACAAGTCTTAGAAAATTTCTTTAAAAAGGAACATCAAAATCATCCAACCTTGATCATATTGAAACTCATCATGCATCAACATCATATTTCAGATATACATATATTTACATAGCAAAGTAGACATTGAACTTCACGAGTATCATATAATAACATAATGACCATGAAATCATCATAAGCATGCATTTAAATTGAGAAACTTAAAGAAAAGGTAAAAATACATAGTAGGGGACTTTATGGGTGAAAGAATACCCATAAATCAACTCACATACCTGGAGAACCTAGGAGAAACGTAATTGAAGCCTTTGGGGAAGAAATCTTGGAAACCCTAGACTTGTTATTGAGAGCTCTTGCCTTAGAAATTTTGAAATTAAAGGCATGAGAGAATGAGGGGTGTTTCTAGGGCTTGAAGACTGGTATAGGTCCTCTTTCCCATTCCTAAAATGACACAATATAGGAATAGAAAAGATGGAAATGATAGAACTGTCTCTCATTAAAACTATCGAAGTCAACCTATGAGACATCGATTATGGGCCGTAAGTCGCCTCGTCTGATGACACATTTGAAAATCTTAAGAATTGATTTTTGCTAAATTGAAAACCACGAACAATAGCACGGGTTGTGAAACTTCTTGCCATGGTTGGACTCGTAGAGTCCTTCCACACTTAACCATTTTTCTTCACTTCCTTGGCCTTACCCACAAAAGGTCTATATGGGTCGTACACATTCCATGGGCCATTTGATAACTCATATACTACCTTCCTTAAAACACCAAAATTCCTTCATGTCTAGGATCCCACTCACGAAACTATATAAGGCTGTATGATACTATGCGAGCTGTCACTTGGTACGGAGGTTACCCCCATACTTGGAAACTGTAAGGACCTGAACTTTCTAAGGCATTAATGGTACATGAAAATTTAGTTCCAAAAGGTTTTTGATCAAGGTGTCACCATAAGACCGCCTCCATGAGCCGTGTAAAGGTGCCTTAAGGTGGCCTTTGGCCTTGTGTGTAGTATGTTTGGGCCTATGGTGGAGTTCAAGTCTAAGGCACCCTTTGCGGAGTACTTCACAGGCTGTGTGGCTCACCACTAGTTGTGAAGTGGCTCACGGGAGGAGCTTGGGTTGAAAGCTACATTTTTGGCTAAGGCACCCCACACACGAACCCTACATTGGTCATATAGCACCATACAGATCGTATGGGGTCTTGTGAGGGTGTTGGTCTGAAAATTTTCTAATTATAGAATCACCATCTCTTAACTTGGCTAGTGAACAATTTTTGTAAGTGTGGTCTCACGAACAACCATACAGTCCATGTGACTTCACACGAGTCATGAGGCTTCCCATGGGACCCTTGGCAACTCTTTGAAGCTCATGTCATTAATGACTCTCTTGTAATTTTGGTTATTGCTAAGAGTCGTTTATGACTTTCTAACCTATCCTAAACCTCTGAAAAGACCTACACTCCTCTATTCTTATTCAAACTCATTCCTCACACTTAGAATATTCAAATTGTCTCATCAAAAGACTCCTCTTAAGTGAATTGATGAAGGATTATCCTGGAGCTTAAGGAAGGGTAATCTTCTTTAATCAATTTCATCTTGATTCTTCTTAATTAGCTAAGCTTTGTGGGATTGATTCATGGTCCCTTTCAACCATGAGGACTCCAAACTCTTTTACTCCATGATTTTATGAAATTAAGCTTACTTGAATATGAGTCTTTTTAATTATTATTATTTGATTCAATTGAGATATGAGCTATTAAACCCTAATATATTGAATTGCATTGATGTTTTGAAGATTTGAATATTCATGTCTCGTTAAAGGTTGATTTAAGCATGAGTTATCCAAATTGTGATCTATATGTGAATTTACTTATGGATTTACTTGAATTCCTTATTATACTATTGATTTAAGTATGATTCTCTATTGCCCATGCTATTCTCTCACCATTCATGGCATTTTCATACATGAGCATTGGTCTTTATGAAGATTCTAATATGAGTTAAGACCCAATTATATTTATGGATATGATTTTGATAAATGTATGGTCATGACATAACATGTGATCACATAATATCTATGATATGACTCTTTGAACAAACTTTTGGTTTTTACACCAATATGATATATATGAATGAGCTATTACTACGCATGAAAGTATAAATTGAAGTATGATTTAGGATTTTAGCCCAAGTATGAATGATTATGAAGAATGTTTGGTTTTTACGCCCAAGTATGCATTGAAATGATTTGAAATGACTTATGCCTCTTTTGGAAAACATGTGTGTGTGTATATATATATATGGATTCTTGTGGGATGATGACTTAGCATCAAGAGGACTTATGGGAGGGCGTCTACCTTCAAGGGTCCAGTACCTAAGTCCCATAACTATGTGTCAAACATAGGTATTTGTTTATGATAACCTTTACTGAAATGAATAGCCCGTAAGGTATAGTTATGATTATGATATAATGATGAAAAATCCTTTCTGAAATGGGAGTACCCGTAAGGTAAGGTTACTTATTCGAAATGGGATTCCCGTAAGGAGACATATGTTCTAACTTTGGCAAGTAAATCACCTCTTATTTGGTGTGGGGAAGACACCAAAATTCCATTTAATAGCTCGCATAGTCCAGATGTTGGTTGAGGTCTCATCCCTTTTATGTTAAAGTATTAAGGCATATTATATATCATGGATTTCATGGCATATTGGTATATTACACTTCTTTGCTTATGTACTTCTTTCTATATATGCACCCTTGTCATCTAGCATTGAATGCAGGTTTAAATGATTTCACATGCATTGCATGCCCGCTGTACTAACACATAATTTTTGCCTACATGATCTAACCATGTATGTATCGGAGACTATCTTCATCCACCTCTTGATAGCTAGCTTGGATTATGAAAGTTGTTGTGGTGAGTCCTATCATCCAATGACAAGCCACTTTTCCTATACTTGATATATTGATTTCTCTTATATTTATTTACTTTGAGGCTGAGCTTGGAAAATGTCTTGGCCCCTAGTCTATTCTATGACTTAGGGGAATTGTTGGACAACATGTAGACTCTTGTACGGATTTGTGCTATGACATACTATTTGTTTACAGAGATTGTGATTATAGCTATCTATTCAATATTGATGTGTGATGATATGTTTATGATGAGATAGGAAATATAGGAAGTCCTCAGTCCCTTCTATCCCCATAACGTGTGTCACACTTACCCGCCCCTTAGTTTCTATATACTTTATGCTGTTTGGATCATGTAAATCCTTATCCCTATCATATACCTATAGCATGAATCTTACTTTTTCGTTCTTTAGAACTATGTGTTTACTACTTCATTAAATTGATGATGTGAATGTGGATACTTTAAGGCTTATTTGGCCATCCTTGGGTTCTCATTCGCCATGTCACTCCTAGACCCTAGGTCTGTTTAAGGAATCTACCAAAATTTTGGCAGAGCTTCCTCTGTTTTACTGACTAACCACACTTGTAACCAGCAGTCCCAGCACATCACAAACATCTATACACATATATATGCGGGCCGACAAGGTCACCGCCGCGGTAGAATCGCCCAACAAATGTACCATACATACGTTGTCATACTACATGCAATATCCCACACCCACATGTATCTACATACCTCTATACATACGAACTGAATCATAGGACGGGACATGGCCCCGTCATACCCTTGAATATACATAAATGCAAAATACAGAAAATAAGTGTACATGTATATACCAAAAATCTGCT
>JAOTQR010017178.1:0-15573 GCA_025774065.1 Solanum ossicruentum
GTTCTAGTGTGCCACTATTCAACTTTAAGTTTTATTTGATCCTGGCTCTACTTATTTACATGTATTAGCAAATATTGCTTTTGATATTGATATTATATGTGAGCCACTTGCCAAGCCTATATACGTATCCACCCCCGTAGGTGAATCTTTAGTGGTGAATCAAGTTTATTGGGGTTGTGTTATGACTTTTATGGGGAGAGATACTATTGTTGATATGATATTGTTGGATATGGTAGATTTAGATGTGATATTGGGTATGGGATAGTTGTTCCTTATCTTGCTATTCTTGACTGTCATTTATCTTGCATGGATTTGCATCAGTTGATGTGGCCTAGAGTACCTAGTTCTTATCCTAAGGGTGTTATTTCTTATATGCAATCTTGTTGATTGATGGGGAAGAAGTGGTTGGCATATTTAGTTGATGTTCGGGTTTCTAAAGAGTCCCATTGTTGGAGTCTACCAGGGTTGCTGGAGAGTTTATGGATGTATTTTTGACTAATTTGCCTAGTGTGTCCCATCGGATCATGATATTGACTTTGCTATTGATATGGAGCTGTGAACTAAGACCATATCTATTGCTCCTTATCAGATAACCTCGCTCAATTGAAGGAACAATTGGAAGATTTGATGAAAGAAAGGCTTTATTCATCCGAGTGTATCTCTCTGGGGTGCTCCTGTATTATTTGCGAAGATGAAAAATGGAACTATGTATATTTGTATTGATTATTGTCAGCTTTACAAAGTGATTTTTGAGTAAATTTTATGCATGTATGAATTAACTCTCTATGTTTTGCATGTTTTCTAATGGTGGCCAATATTAGAACCCGCCTAGTGTTATTGACTGGACCAATGTAGTGATGAATAGGAAAAAAGATTAATTTATAAGATTCGATTGATGTGTTCTCTTCTAATCAACCAAACTGGTCCAAGGGGAAGTTTTACTGGGACTAATAGGTAAGGGTTAGTATTGCATACTATGGAGATGGGCCAAGTCATATTGTTGAATTCGCCTCTCACCTTTGACCAAAGGGTTTGGTGAAATTAACTTATCATTATGCATGCTAAATATTGATATAGATCACCAACACATTATTCTTGCTAAGTTATAAAATCATGGGAACACATTCCTAGTTACTTCTATTTATATTGATATAAATAAATATTAAATTCCAAGCTATTATTATTTTTATTGTTGTTTTCTATTTTCTTAAATTAGAATCCCCACAATTTTGATAAGGACTATCAAGTTAAATTTTTTATTATTGACAATATTTTTTCATATTCCCTGTGGGATTGACCCCGACTCACAAGTTGGGTAAACATATTGTAAACGACTATTTATATTTCCTTTGAGAAATATATTTTTGACTTTACCATAAAATGACGTTGTTGCCGGGAAAATATGATTTAAATATTGTCTTTAGGATTTATCTTTACTTGTAGTCCATAACATTATTTTTTTATTCTTATTGTTTATTTTTTCTCTTTTTTTTTTTTATTAATATGATGTCCTCTATTGATGAAATATTGAATGATGGGAGCACTGTAGATAAGTTTTTGAATATTTGATAAAAAGAGATTTTGGATTTGGATTAATGAATGAAACTAATACATGAATGAAGCCCTACATACCTCATCTAAGAATCCATAGAACGAAGAGAAGATTCTTGAAATCCTAATGTCAACCTTCAAACCCTAGCTTCAATGGAATCTTTCTTCGATAGAGAGAAATATTTGAGAACCCTTTAGAGAATTAATAGGATAGTTGACTTTGAATGAATTAGGAATAGAACTTATAGGGGCTAGGTCAGTTAAGGTAGTTATGAGGGCCAAAATGATGTAGTTTAAGTCCCAAATTGATTGGAAATATAAAAAATGCCCTATATTAAAAACTGACGGGAACTACCACAAGATCCCATCCATGAACTATGGTTTAACCTACGGCTCATGGCTTGGCACGTGAACTTCATTTCACAAAGATTGAACTATTGGAATTTGTATCTTTTAAACCACAAACATCAAGGATGACTAATTAATCTATATATAGGTCGTAGGTCATCTCGTAGATGTTTCCAAACATAGAAAAACTTAGGCCATTCAAGACCCCTTTCTACGATACCTTTGACATACGGTGGTTCTATATATGGATTATCCTATTAATTGTGAACCAACATCCAGAAATTT
The DNA here is from genome assembly GCA_025774065.1 of Solanum ossicruentum. Classification (NCBI taxonomy): domain Eukaryota; kingdom Viridiplantae; phylum Streptophyta; class Magnoliopsida; order Solanales; family Solanaceae; genus Solanum; species Solanum ossicruentum. The sequence continues at coordinate 2,185 of JAOTQR010017178.1, forward strand.
ACAAATTTTCTATCTCTCTAGACAACTCCACGAACTCACCTACGACTCGTTCTTGCTTTCACGAGCCGTAGATTGGCTCGTGTGACTAAATCAATCCAGAAATTTTTTAACTTTCCATTTTCAAATAATAACATGCAGGGTGTTACAATATCTCCCCCTTAGGATCATTCTTCCTCGAATGAGATAGAAATACTCTTGATTAGAGCAGAGACATAGTCATCACCTAACATATATGCAAATATGTAACTTAACTATCATTTTCAAAAAATCATCAAACTTTTGCATCAAACATCATTCCAAAAAAGTTTCCTAATTATTCATGTATTGTCATGTCCCGGACCTAGGGTGTAGAGGCAAGTTGAATGGGAACTTGAAAGTCACCAAATTCATATTATTGGTTGAAAGCACATAACAGAATACTTAAACATATAGTTCTATGGGATGGGAAAGTATGACTCATGCAATGAGGATATTATAGGGATAAGGATTAACATGGATATAGATAGCATATAACACATAGAAACTATGGTATGGATAAGTATGACTCACTCTATGGGGGCAAAGTGGGACTTACGATCTTTCACATCATAACATAGATACACACCATATTATAACTAATATCATAATTACCAAATCTAATAGATAGGCATAACCATAAACTCTGAATACAACACATCACAAATCATATGACCGTACAAGAGTTTACATATTGCCCAACAATGCCTCTAAGTCGTAGAATAGGACGAGGGCCAAGATATGTTCCGGGATCACCCTCAAGTATAACATAAGCGTTAGTAACATAAGGTAGATGGATGGTGGCTTGTACTTAGAAGATAGGACTCACCATAAAAACATTCTCAAATCCGAACAAGCAATCAAATAGTGGATGAATATAGTCTTCGATCCCTACATGGTTAGACGATGTAGGCAAAAGTATACGTCAATACATTTGAATACTAAGTATGCGGGCATATAATGGATATGAACTTATTAAACCTACATTCAATGTTATATAAAAAAGGAACATATATAGAAAGAAGTATATAGATAAAGAAGTTGATGTAACAATATGCCATAAAATCTATGATGCTTGAAATGTCATAATGCGTACATATAGAGAGGATGTGACCATAACTGACATTTCAAACCCATGCAAGCTATTACATGAATTTGCCAGATGAAAGCCTCCCATTGGGTGAGAGAAGATTACTTGCCAAAGGTAAACTACAACACACATTACAACCTCGTAATTTTAGTGTGATGGCCACCTTTCTTATGACCCAATTATTTTAGAAGGGTTTTTATCTCATATCATATCATATCAATCAATATTTATAACCATGCCTTACGACCCAGTCATTTCTAAAATGGTTACCATATAACTATGCTAGTATATAGTTCAAGAGAAAGAAAGAGACCCTTGGGGATAGCCATGGTGCCTCCAATCTCCTTTGGTGCTAAGTCATCATCCTACAAGGATACTTATACATATACATGCTTTCATAAGAGGTGCAAATCATTTCAAACATTACAATGCATACTTGGGCTTAAAAGAACATTCTTCGTAACAATTCATTCTTGGGCTCAAAAGCCAATCATACTTTTCATACATAGGAATAGATCATTGACATATATACAATATGGTGTAAACACCCAAAATGCTCAAAGAGCCATATCAAAGACATTTATGTGATTACATTTTTTTTTCATAACCATATGTGAGCTTAACTCACTGAATAATAAACATTTGTAAGCTTAACTCACCGAATCATTTTCATAAAAAACCATATGTGAGCTCAACACACAGATAATTATCATCAAAAACCAATGTTGATGTATGCATATGCTATGAATGATATGAGAATAACATGGGCAATAGAGATTCAATCTTAAATCAATAATATAATATCAAACTCAAGTAAATCCATAAGTAAATCCACATTTAAATCACAATTTAGATTACCCATACTTAAATCAAATTTTAAAGGGATAATGCACATTCAAATTTTCATAATATTCATGTTATTCAACATATTAGGTCTTAAATCACTTTAAAATCAACAATAAAATATAGACCATGTCCCAATTGAATCAAATAAATAATAATATTAAAAACCCATATTTAAAGTAAACTCAATTTCATAAAATCAAGTGTAAACGAGATTGGGGTCTTCATGGTTAAAAGTGACCATGAATTAAAAAGAAACAAGAAGAATTTTATGTAGAAAAGAGCCCTTCCTTAATCCCAAAACTAAGTCTTCACTAGTTCACATATTCAGGATTGTTTTGTTGTTTTTCACTCAAAGATTTATCAATTCACATGGCTAGAAAGAACAGCACAGCAATTTAACTTAAAGTTAAACAATCTCAAAACATAAAAAAATAAAAAGCAAGTATCTATTGATAAACTAAATTATAGCTACTAGCTAGGATTCAATTTTGAAATTTAAAATTGTAATGATAACATTTTGAATTCCTTAATCTCTTACGCTATAAGGAAAATAGGACAAGAGCAGATGGTTACTGTTAGATGTTGATCTCAATACCTTGTTTACTTTTGGGTACTCAAAAAACAGAGTAAAAGCAAAACAGAAGTCTATAAAATACTAAGAATTTGTCGACTTCAACTCATATTTTTACTTATTAAAAATAAGAAGAAAATACCAAATGATTTATTGATAAGAGCTATATACCTATTAAATTCGTAAATTAATAAACATCATGTAACAACTAACAGAAAGTTTACTAACCTGATGGAGATAATGGAGGCTGAAGAACTGATCTACTTTCAAGGCATTCATATTTAATCTCTAGAATATCAATGTGGTTTATATTTTCGAGTTGTTTTCAACTCTTCCAACAATGCAATCTTTGAGGTGGAACCACCATTGCCAAATCCAATTGCATTTCGTTTGCATTAAGGTCCAAAACACCTTACCACTACCTTAATATTTGTAAGAGGTTTTCCTGTAGGATTACATAATTTTTTTACTAGTTTGCAAATGATTTCTCTTATTGGCTTACTACCCATATGACGAGACATACAAAACTTAGACCTATTGGCTGATCTTCTGTTGTTACAATAAGTAATAAAGATAATTGTGTCTACAATTGTCAATTTTTTTCAGAAAAATAACTTCATACAAGTTTTATATAATTTATGTAATATTCAATATAAATTTAAATCAAATTCATGAATATTAGACTAGAAGAAAGGAGAAAAGAGTTAAATCCTCTGAATTCACAGAGTTTCCTTAAAAAAATTATTCCCCTCAAGTACCCAAGGTTATGAAATATATATCCTCCCAGGAAAATGACTCATAATAAACAAATAGCGTTACCTCAAAGTTGTTATTAGCGAACCACTCAATGGCTTGTAATCGTACTTAAATTTTTCGAAACAACACTTTTCCTTCTTGAAACTTGTCTTAAACGTTTCTACCAAAAGTTCTCTTAAGTTCTCAAGTTTTTAAGTTGTTAAGTTCTCCCAAAATCTGAAAAGGATTCAGATATTTATATACAACAGGATGGTAAAGTGATTCATGTATGTAAACGAAAGGTTGCACCGAAATACGAAAGGTTGCATGAATGAAATGAATTCATTCATAATTGCAACTTTCACAATTTTCAATACACAAATCTTTATACAATGTACCATTACCCATTCACCCATTACATTGAACCTACCATCTTGTACCTGAATCGTACATTAACAATAGAACACTAGAATTATCACAACTCACAATCTTCTTTAATGATTCTATTTTTAAAGTCAACTTTTAAGCTCAACAGGGGAAGTTTAACAACATAATAGAAGTATAAAATATCATTGCAATTTTATTTGGTGGGTCTAGTGAACAGAAGACATGAAAATAATGTTCTAGAATAAAAACTCAACTTAAAACAGATGTTCTTAAAGTCAGTCTATGAGTTAATCATCTTACTGGAAGTGTTCCTTCTAATCCCTTCTCTTCAGTCTGACTATCTTCAGCATAGTACCTCCTCTATTGACATTCACATTTATTTATCTCCTCATCTGGTGCATAGGTATCTTCTTTAACTCTTTTACTAGAGAAGTTTTCTCTATAATAAAATATGTGATACGATTATCTTTGTTGAACCTACAACCCAACTCATTAACAGATGAATCCCAGCCTGACATCCTTATGTTAAATAAGTTGAATTTTAGATACAATATGCTAAATGGCTCTAATTTCATACTCCCTCGATTAGTTTTCACTTTCATCATTTTAAGGAAACTCCCACATACATAGGAGACGTCTAACTAGTTGTTCCTTGAGTCGATTCACCTTCTCCGATAGTTTATGGCATATCTCCACATTCAATTCCTGAAAAGTGGGAGGCTTTCCAATCTAAAAACTAAGTACAAGAATAGCCATTGCCATTGTGATAGTGGGTTCTTCTGGATTGCTTTTCATAGTTAGAGTAATCTCCTTCTACTACTTTAAAAGGAAAGTATGTCATAACACTAGAACAATTAAAGAGATTATGGCTAATGCGGAAAAGAATTAAAAATCTAAGAACTTTGAAAGTGACAAACTTTAACAATCGTTCAGCAATATGATGATTTAGATAGAAGATTCTTTAAGACTTCATGGACATCTCATACTTATCTAGAATAGGAAAACTATGGAAACAAGTGAATACAACCATAAATTCTAACTATCTATCATGTCTCAAGACTAATAAATGGTAGTCAATATAGACCTATTTCATATTATATATCATCTACAATTGATTTGTATAACTGACATGATGAAGATGTGTGAGCTAAGCAAAAAAAAAAAAAACTTGTAATTTAAAAAATCAATAACAAAGGAAAATGTTAGTTTGATTAATACTTTCGCTTAGTGTTTGAAAGTAGATAATGAAAAATTTAGTATAATTAATATATTTTGATTAGTGTTTGACCATAGATTGGTAAAATGTATTGCCAAACAAAAGTATGGGTGTGTTTGGTTGGAATGTAAGGACCCGGACTTTGTACGGCCTCAATGGAGCTTAGCATTTTGGTTCCAGAATAATTTTGGACCAAAGTGATGCTCCACAAGATCCCTCACAGTTTGTGTGAGGTCACACTGCACGTGTAGGGCCTCCTTGGAGTGACCCTTGGCCTTAAGATGGATGTTTGGCTCTTAAACATGGAATTATAACTAAGGCACACCATACATGGACCCCTCATGACCGTGTGACACTTCATAGACCGTCTGGTGGCCTTGAACTTAAAATTCCACTGCTTGGGACTAAGGCTTTTGGTACGACTCCCTCTCACGGACTGTGTGGTGCCTCACGGCCCGTGAGGCCCATCCGTGTGGCATCCGAAGTGAAATATTTCTAAGTATTGGATCATCATTTCGGAAGATCGTCATGAGGAATTTTCTAAGTGAAGTGGGACAGAGGAGTACAAGGATGCTTGGTACAACCCATGAAATCAACCGTATGGGTGTTATCGTCAAATTTTTGTAAGTATAGGATCTTCAAGCTCAAGCTAAGTTCACTTTCAAGCTCTCAGTATGTCACGCCCCGGGAGGATACACTTAGCGTGGCTGATACTCAGAGACTATTGCTAGCACCCGAGCGAACCACTTGGCCTCATCATCATATCAACTCGAGGGAAGAAAGAACTCAGAATGTAAAGCCATAATGTGCAAGTAGTAGAGTAAAATGCATAATTCAATTGTATCAAGATTTATAAATGAGAATAATTTTGATACATCACTACTCAATGCTCTTTACTCAAGGTCTATGAAGCCTCTACTCATCAATGTAGTTGGTGCCATGACGGGCCATGGACCTGAAAATCAAGAAAACAAAAAGTGCTCAATAGAAGTAAGAACATAGAAGGGGCTTCTCTGAAATGCAATGAGAGCTTACCAACTCGGAGATGTACTGATCAAACTTTACCGGTGCGTGTGCTGAAGCCCACTGTCACCTGTATCTACATCATAAAATGATGCAGCCCCAAATATATGTCAGCACATGGAATATATTGGTATGTAATGGCCCAAGGAAAGTGAAGTCAACTCATTCTCCTCGACTCAACAACTCATGCTCAAAATAATTTATGTCAGTTTTATAGTAAAATCATGCTTTTAAAATAGACTTAGTAAAATTGACTCAGTTTGAAATCTCATGCTTAATTCAATATTTCTTGGGACTTTCTCGTAATCGACATCCTCATCCCACCACCTTTAATTAAATGATGCATAATGAATCAGCATTGTTGCCACGCTCACCCTTAACTTGTCATAGAAAAGGCCAATCAACTCTCTCTTGGATCCATAGTAAATGTCCACTTGTAGGACAAGAGTCATCAGACTAGCTGTAATGAATATCCTATGTTGGCAATGTATTTTTGTGGATTAAAGTAGATGTATACTTGCTCCCCGTTCGGTGCTCAGTACTCCTCCCAAGACTAAAATATGCTCAACTCAACAGTCATCTCAAAGCTCAACTCAATTGTGCAACAGTTCAATCAATCAATCAATGTAGTTAATCGACTTGACTTCGACTCGAACAGTCATTGAGACTTAGGCAACTCGGCTCATCATATAGTGCAAATAAAGTACTCATGTGTATCAATATAGATATCTATGACTCGATGCAACATGCTTCTCATGCTCAATCATACTTAAATTACTCAACTCATGTACTCAACCTCAACTCATCAATATACATAGGATTCTCATAAAATCCTGAAAATTAGGGTTCATGCTAGCAAGTATGAAATACATGTATATATCTAATATTAATACTCATGCTGTGTAGTAGAATAATAATAAGAATAAGACATCTTGATAGATATAAGGATAAAACGTTAACCTAATGGAATTCTCAAATCTCAACTCTTCTTTACTCTTGACTCAAGATAATGGAAAAAGGCATGTGAAGAAAGGAATTTCACACTTTGGTAAGCCTTACATACCTGGAAATTGAAGAATAATCAATTTTCAACCAATCTTTGCTTTAGGTTAGAAACCCTAGCTCCTTACTCTTCTCTTCTTTGCTCTCAAGAACCCTCAAGGTGAAAAAGGGCGAAAATTTCCCTTAGGGTTTTGTTTCAAGACTTTATACAAGTCTAAAACGTGAAGGGATTTGGCAAAAAGTAACCGAAATGGATAAAAATACCCCTCAGTAAAATTGCTGACAGGATCTACGAGACCTCGCTATGACTCTAGAGAAAACTATGGGTCATAGATCACCCTCGTAACTGAAAGTCTAAAAATCCTACATCTATGGAAGTTGATACGAGACCCTCTTTTACGAGTCATAATCCGTTATATGAGTCGTAACTGAGCTCTCGTAGCTTGAGGGGTGTTGTAACATGAAACACTAGAACTTAGCACGCAACCTCACCTTACGAGCCATAATGCTCCTTACGAGTCATAAACTCTTTCGCAAATATGATGATCCTGAAATCAAAAACACTGGAATCTAAAACGAAACTCGATCTATGAGTCGTAAACCCTTTCTACGACTCATAAACCCCTCTCATAACTTGCTTCTGTAGTTTTCCTTAGCAATTTTTTGAGCAATCCTCTTCACATACTCATCTAAATCAAATAAGAGAAAATTAAGGGGTGTTACATTATCTCCCCCTTGGAATCATTCATCCTCGAATGAAAAGAAATAAAGGGATTTAGGACAAAGAATGAATTTCCCTATGGACTCTAGCAGTCCACTAGCTCTCGTCTCACTCATGCAATCAACAAATCAAGAAATTTAGCAAGTGATGTAATCAAATAGTCATAAATCACATCAATCCTTACTCGAACTCTAGAACTATATCGTCTATCATAGGAAGAATGAAAGGAGGAATCAAGGGATGGAAATCCAATAATTTAGAGGAAAACACTTACCATCAACTCTCTCATTCATCAGCAGGCAAGAACAAATGGTGGCATCTGGCCTTCATGTCCTCCCCCGCCTCCCAAGTAGCTTCCTCTACGAATTGTTTCCTCCATAATACTTTGACATATGCAACCTCTTTAGTTCTCAATTTTCAAATCCGATGGTCAAGGATTTGAATAGGAATCTCTTCATAACTGAGGTTATCTCTCACTCCAATACTCTTAATAGAAACAACTAATTATGGATTCCCAAACACTTCTTGAGCATGGAAATGTGAAAAATAGGGTAGATAGCCTCTAACTTTGATCGTAACTCTAACTCATACGCCACATTGCCCACTCTCTTTATGATCTGGTAAGGGACAATATATCTCAGACTCAACTTCCCTTTCTTTCCAAATCTCATCACACCCTTCATGGGCAACACCTTCAAATACATCCAATCATTAACCTCAAACTCCAACTCTCTCCTTCTGACATCTGTGTAGGATTTTTGTCAACTCTGTGTAATCCTCAACCTTTATTGGATGATCTTAACCTTCTCTATAGCTTGGTGAAATAGGTCTTATCTAATCAACTATGCTTCACCTACCTCGAACCATCCAATCGGCGATCTACACCTCCTTCCATAGAGTGCCTCGTATGGGGCCATTTGAGTACTCGAATGAAAATTGTTGTTGTAGGAAAACTCTATAAATGGAAAGTGGTCATCCCAATAACCCTTAAAGTTAATGGAAGATGCTCTCAACATATCCTCCAATGTCTGAATGGTGCACTTTTCTTGGACATATGTTTGAGGGTGAAAAGTTGTGCTAAGGAGCACCTTCGTACCCAGACCCTTCTGAAAAGATATCCAAAACTGAACAGTGAATTAAGCTGCTCTATTTAAGATGATAGACAAAGGGAGTTCATACAATCAGACAATTTCCCTGATACAGAGTCGGACATAATCCTTCGCGATGTCAATTGTCTTAATCGCTAAGAAATGTGCAAACTTAGTCATCTTGTCAACTATCACCAAAATCGAATCATGTTGTCTGTGAGACCTTGGTAAACTTGTAACAAAGTCCATATTGATCATCTCCTATTTCTACTCTAGAATTTCAAAATTCTAAGCCACTTCACATGGGCTTTGATGCTCCATTTTGACTTGTTGACAATTTAGGCACTTGGAAACAAGCTCAGGATATCCCCCTTACTGCCACTCCACCAGTAGACTTCTCTCAAGTCATGGTTCATCCTGGTAGATTCTGGATGGATGGAATATCTAGAACTGTGGGCCTCTGACATAATCCTCTCTCGAATACCATCAACATCTGGGACACATAAGCTGCATTGATACCTTAATACTCTATCTCCCCCTTTGGCAAAAGCCATCACTTGTTGGTTATGCACATCTTCCTTCAATTGTAATTGGACTTTATCTTGATCTTGTTTCTCTTTCACCTCTACTACTAGTGATGATGCAGACCCATTGTGCACCAGAATTCCTCCTTCATCTGATTCATCTAATTGAACTCCTAATTGTGCCTATCTATGAGCCTCTTTGGCTAACTCTCTCTCCTCCTCATCCACATGGGCGGTATTTCCCATGAAAAACCTGCTAGGAGCATCAACAATCACATTAGCTTTGCCTGGATGGTAGAGGATGCTCATGTAATAGTCTTTGAGAAACTCAAGCCATCTTCTCTGCCTTAAATTGAGCTCTTTCTGGGTGAAGACATATTGTAGGTTCTTGTGGTCTGTGAATACATCAACATGTGCTCCATATAAATAGTGATGCCATAGCTTGAGAGCGAACACCACTGTTGCTAACTCTAAGTCATGAGTGGGATAATTCTTCTCATGCAACTTAAGTTGTCTAAAAGCATAGGTAATAACCTTCCTTTCTACATTAACACTGATCTCATTCCCATTCTCAAAGCATCACAGTAGATAACAAACCTATCTGTTCCATCAAGCAATGTCAACATGGGTGTAGTGGTTAACCTCGTCTTTAGCTCTTGGAAACTTCTCTCACATTTATTGGACCATTGGAACTTAGCCTTCTTCTTAGTCAATTTGGTCAATGGTGCAAAGATGGAAGAAAATCCCTCAACAAACCTCTGATAATATCCAGCTAATCCTAGAAAACTCTTTATCTCGGTCAGTGAAGTTGGTCTTGGCCAATTCTTAACCGTGTCAAGCTCTTGGGTATCCACTCAAATTCTATCTCCCGAAATCACATGACCTAAAACAAGCCATTGATTTGAGCCAAAATTTACATTTATAAAATTTCACATATAGCTCATTGTTTTGGAGTGTATGCAAAGTGATCCTAAGGTGATTGACATGCTTCTCCTCATTTCTGGAGTACACCAAAATGTCATCAATAATCACAATCACAAACATGTCAAGATATTGTTTTAATAACCTATTCATCAGGTCCATAAAAGTTGCGGGTGCATTTGTCAACCCAAATGACATCACTAAGAACACAAAGTGACCATATCAGGTTCGAAAGGCCGTCCTCGAGATGCCACATTCTCTCACTTTTAATTGATGATAACTTGATCTAAGGTTTATCTTAGAGAAGATAGTAGCTCCCTGAAGTTGATCAAACAAATCATCAATCCTTGAAAGGAGATACTTATTCTTGATAGTTACCTTATATTCAATTGGCGGTAGTCAATACGCATCCTCAAGGAACCATCCTTCTTTCGCATGAACAAGACCGGAGCACCCCATAGAGAGACACTCGGCCTTATGAACACTTTCTCTAACAAGTCCATCAACTGCTCTTTTTGCTCTTTCAACTCTGCTGGGGCCACTCTATAAGGCAGAATAGAGATCGATTGGGAGTTAGGAAGCACATAAATTCTCAATCGATCTCTCTATCGAGAGGACTTTAGGTAGATCCTCTAGAAACACATCAAGAAACTCGCTCACAATCGGGATTGACTCAAGAGAAGGGGGCTCAACATCATCAGACAAAACTCGCACGAGGTGGTAGATATATCCCTTAGAGATTATTTTTCAGGCCTTAAGGTATGAAATAAACTTACCCTTTGGCACAACAGAATATCATATTAATACTTGTGCTATGTAGCAATTTTTTTCTCAAGTAGTATAATAATAAGAACAAGACCTCATGATAGATACAAGGATAGAATGTTAACCTAATGGAATTTCTCAAATCTCAACTCTTCTCAACTCTTGACTCAACATAATGGAAAAGGGGCATGTGAAGAAAGGAATTTCACACTTTGGTAAGCCTTACATACCTGGAAATTGAAGAATAATTGATCTTCAACAAATCTTTGCTCTTGGGTTAGAAACCCTAGCTCCTCACGCTTCTTCTCTTTACTCTTGAAAACCCTTAAGGTGAAAAGGGGTGGAAAATACCCTTAGGTTTATGTTTCAAGACTTTATACTAGTCTAAAACGTGAAGGGATTTGGCAAAAAGAAATCATGGAATTTTAGCTACTTTAAATGTGGGTTTTAAATTCTATTGTTTGTTAGATTCAATTAAAGTATGTACTATACTTATTTGATGATTTTAAGTAGTTTTAAGCCCTTACATGATGAATTACTGAAGTTATGAAATAATGAATGTGCATGTCCCCTTTAAAGCATGATTTGTGCATAGGGAATCAATATTATGATTTAAATATGAATTTTATTTATATTTTTACTTGAATTCCATAATGTATTATTGATTTAAGTTTGAATCTCCATTACCCATGTCATTCTCATCTCATTCATAGCATGTGCATTCATAAGCATTGGATTTTTATGAAATTTTCGGTGAATTAAGCTCACATATTGGTTATGACAAGAATGTGATCATAAAAATATCTATTGTCAATGGCTCTTTAAGAATTTTTGGTTCTTGCACCATATTGTCATGAGCATGAGTTATTCCTGTGGATGAGTATCATTGTTATGAATTATGATTTGGCTTTTGAGCCCAAGTACGAAGGATTATGAAATGTGTTTGGCTTTTAAGCCTAAATGGGCATTGAAAGGATTTGAATTAACCATTACCTCTTTTAAAAGCATGTATATGTATAAGTTTTCTCGTGGGATATTTTGACTTAGCACCAATGGATTTGGAGCATCATGCTACTACCAAAGGTCCTCTCTCTTTCCTCGAATTATGTGCCAGCATAGGAATGGAAGCCGTTATCGGATCTTAAGGAATGGTTATTCATTTATTGATATGCTATGATATGATAATTGTAATCTATCTAAAAAAAAACCGGGTCTTAAGGAAGGTGTCCATCCACCAAAAAGACTGGGTCGTAAGGTGTGATATAGATTACCCTTGACAAGTAATCTTCTTCTACCAATGGGAAGTCTTTATGGGACTGATTCATGTTATAGCGTGCATGAGTTTCATTTGTTGGTTATAGTCCATCTCCAATATATATGAGCATTTGTGCATTTCATTCATCATTGGTTTCATGGCATATCATATACTAAATCTCTTGTTATATGACTCCTTGTATATTATGTGCTCTTGTCATCTAACATTGAATATAGGTTTGGTAAGTCATATGCATAACATCCTGCATACTTAGTACATTCAAACGTACTAATGCATATTTTTGCCTATATGATCTCACCATCTAGGGACCGAGGACTACGTTCATCCACTATGTGACGTCTAGCTTGGATCTTGAGATTTTCTTGTTGTGGTGAGTCCTATCATCTAAGTACAAACCACCATTCCTCCACCTATGGTGTTTTATTTATGTTATTTACTTTGAGGGTGAGCCCCGGGTATGTCTTGGCCCCCGCCCCATTTCATGACTAGAGGTGTTGTTGGACATCTTGTAGACTCTCGTCGGATCTATATGTTATGTGTTATATTTCAAGCTTATGACTACGGCTAGCTATTAGATATGGCTATTATGGATTTATTATGAGAATTATGATATATATGTACATTTGACAAGGAAATGTGGAAGATTCTACGTCCCGTATTGCCCCTATAGAGTGAGTCATACTTTGCGCTCCTTAGTTCTTATGTGTTATGTGCTATGTGAATCCATGTTAATCCCTATCCCTATGACATCCCCATTGCATGAGTCCTGCTTTCCCATTCCTTAGAACTATGTGTTTACTATTTGTGTACGCTTCCAAACCGATGATGTGAATATGGATACTTTGATGCTTGCTTGGAGACTCTCGGGTTCTCATTCGCCATGTCACTCCCAGACTTTAGGTCTGGGTCATGACATGGAAGAATGTTTTAACTAACCCAAGATAATATTTTGGAAAATAAGGTTGTTGTCAAAATCATATTTTTAGTATTTTGTAAATAACTTTTACAAAATAATATTTTAGTATTTTGTAAATAAGAAAAAAAATATATCTAAAAAATATTCATATGTAGTCTAGAGAAAATAGACTATGAGTAGGACTGGAGGGGAGGTGGGGGCTTGAGGGTGACGAGTAGGGGCGGAGGTAGCCCATTGTTATGAACCCCCTTCGATGAAAAATTTTATTATTTATACATGATTAAAATAATTAT
>JAOTQR010017189.1:0-17433 GCA_025774065.1 Solanum ossicruentum
AGCTCAAATACTCATTCAGGTTTAGATCAAGGAAAACCCAAACTCAAGGTATGTGACTTTGAACAATTGGGTCCTTTTACCCATGGTGCCTAATCTTCCTATCTTATGAAAATTGCATGTTTTCAAGTTTGATGCAAGAACAACTGAAAAAGTCTGTGCATACGCAAGTGGAAAATTTCCAGTCATCAAATCTACAATTGATGCAGAGATATATGCATGCATTGGCTTTGCCAGACCAGCTGAAACAAAGGGTGTTACCCTTGGTTACCTTATTAAGCAAAATAATACGATCCTACAGCTCTTAGTAAAGGTAACAGAAGCAGTAGAGGATCTGAAGCTTGACATCCAAAAGACACAGAACTTGATAAAGGAAAAGCAGGACCCTCCAGGTGAACAAATTGAGCAAGCACTCCAAGGACTACAAAGAAAGTTGGATAATTGGTCACTTAGTACTAAAGAAGAAAAGCCAATCAGAAATTCATCATCAAAGTACTACGTGTTCAAAGATCCTAAAAAGATTTGGGAAGAAGAAAAGAAGAAGGCTACAAAGTCATGAAGCCTGGACCCTCTGGATCGAGGACGGAAGCTGTCCCAAGCACCGATGACCAGATTCGTGACTACCGACTTGGAAAACGTGTGGCACATATCATCACAAAACCAGACTGAGAAGGTTCTTGGATCACTATTCCTTTGGGACTGAATTCAGTTGGGCCAGTAGGTTCATGGGCCTCTTCCGTTGCCTTTTGTTTACCTCTCTGTTTTTCTGTCATTTGGGGCTTCTAGTTCCATGACCCGATTTTCCAGGAAACATATTTTCTTGATCAATGCTTGGTCAAGGTCCCCTTGTAGTACTTCTGGGTATTGAACCCGCTCTGGCTTTGCTACCGTTATTTTTTTATGACAGTAATGAACTGAGCACATCGGGCAGGCTGTGACCTTACATTTGGTGCAATGTATCCGCATTCTCTTATCAGTCTGCATCTTACACCAAGTGCAATATCTCCATTGTGCCTCAATATCACCATTTTCTTCCCACAAGTGGCTACACTCATGTTGTCTTTTGGGTAAATTAACATCCGGTAGCCATGGTGGTAAGGAACGGTGTTCCTCCTCCTGTGGTGTGTCCCACATCATTAAAACAGTTTCCTCCTCATAAGGCAACCTGCTGATTGCAAGTTGTGTGGTGTGCTCACCTTCTCCTTCTGACACACTACAGATTGCATCACTATCGCTTTCATTCATGTCAACTGAAAGCAAATCCCATTCTTCAGGAAGGTTGAGATTATCAACCATCGCTTTTCGTGCCATGTTACCTCTTGGCTTTTTGCAATCCCTAGCAAAGTGTCCTTCCTCACCGCAGATGAAACATTTGCATTTTCTTTGCTTCATTGCATCCTTCCTCCTGAAAGCACGTACATGTGTGTCATGTGGCTGTCCTTTATTCAGCAGGAGAGCTATAATAAACTAAAGCAGCACGGATTCCAGCATCTACACATCGGGATGCTCTTCATCAGGATACAGGCCTTACACCGAAAAGAAGCTGGCACAATGGCACTAGTGGTCTTACGAGACACCAGGTGGACGGATGATAGAGCTATACTAGGCTCTATGGAGATGGATTTATCAGCAGGTACCCAGTTGGTATACTTAGCACCGGACCTAATGCTTAGTATACACGACTTTTATAAATGGCACTAGTGGTCTTACGAGACACCAGGTGGACGGATGATAGAGCTATACTAGGCTCTATGGAGATGTATTATCTATGGGTATCTTTTATTATGGAATTTAAGCTTGGAATAAGTTAGGGTTTTATGAAATATTGATTATATATGCATGTCTATCTATCTCAAGCTTATACTATGAGTTGGTTTTGTCTATAAACTATGATCTACTATGAGACTTGGTGAGGGATTTCAAGGTATCTTACATGAGGGTTTTTCAATGTGATAGTGGGTTGATTTACATTGAGTTTTCTCATATTATTTCACTCCTGAATTACATGATTTTAAACTAGCATCGCACACCCACCAAGTGTTTGATAAAATGTCTTTTTAAGGATTCTTAAAGTTATTGATGATCTATTGTATGACTTATGATTCAAGTAACTTAATGATGATTTTGGGCTTTTAAAAAGATGTATTGAATTCATGAAAATATCTATGATGTTGTAATGCCAGATTAAGCCCTTTTCAAAGATTTTACCTCTTGTGAGCCTTTGATGTTAATGCAAGGGTAATGTTTGATGATGATCTATTCTTATGTTTTAAAGTTAGGCTCACCATTGGAGGACAAAGATGTTTTAGAGATACTAGTGTTATGGGTCTATGTTCACTACAAGTTACTAAAAACATGATTATTTCAATTATTCCATGGGATTAGGCTTAGCATCAATGGATTGAGGGGATGCTCTCTTCCTCAAACTTAGTGCCAATATAGGAGTATACTTTGCCCTTACTTTACTAGTGGATTCATTTAGTGCACTTTCTCTCGAAATTCTTCCCAAAATGTGCGGGCTCCTGTAAGGCGAAGTTTCTCATGAAATTCTTTTTGAAATGGGATGGGCTCCCAGAAGGAAGGTTACTTCTCTGAAATGGGACGGGCTTCCGTAAGGTGAAGTATGATTTACCTTGACAAGTAGTCCACCTCTTTATCGGTGAGGGGTAATCATCGGGTTCTAAGTTGTAGCTCGCTTGGTCTTATTCTTGTCGGTTGAGGTCTCTTCCAACACGTGTTATGTTCTATGCAAATTGAACGATTTACAAGCATGTTTTATTTCAAGAATTGATTATGCATGCCATATTGAGATTATGCATATCTATTGCTTATTACTATGCATTTTGACTATATTAGCATATGTCTTGTTGCATTGCATCCTACATTAGGACATTCAAATGTACTAATTGCTTACTTTATGCCTACATAATATAAGCATGTTGGGACCGGAGCTCCTCTTGATCATCCTCCACATGACTGGTGAGATTATTCGAAGAATAGCTTGGTGAGTCCTCCAGTTCGGGGATACTATCTACTTTCACTTGCTATTTCTAAGACTTCTTGATGTTGAACATATGACATTATGAGGGTGAGCCCGGAGAGTTTCTTGGCCCACACTCCAATCTATGTTTAGAGGTGTTGTTGGAACAATTAATATATTTATACTTTGAGCTTTGACTCTTTTTGCATTATAAATATCAAAGCTTCCCTTAGTCCCTTATGTATATCTCTTATTGTTGTGATTATGCTTCCACAACCAAGGATGTGTGAATGATATACTAACAGGCTTTTTGGAGGGTCCCTTCGGGTTCTCATTCGCCATGTCACGTCTCTAGGTCCTAGGCTTGGGTCATGACAATGTGCACTTCTTGAGTTGGGTATTTACATGTATTATCCATTTTTCTTCATTTTGCTTCTTGTTTAATGGTGGCCAACATTAAACCCTACCTAGTGTCATGATCCCAATCAAGGTAGTGATGAATTCGAAAAGGAAATGGGTGATCGAATTTGAATGATTTTGTTCTCGTCTAATCAAGCAAACTCGGCCAAGGAGAGGCTAACTGGGACAATAGGTAATAGTTAGTTTGGCGCACTATGGTAGTTGGCCAAGCGTCATAGTGAAATTTGACCTACCCCTTTGCCCAAGGGGTGGAAGAACGTAAGTTACCGTCCTGCATGCAATGTCCTAATTTAGGTTGTGTTATCTGGGGTGATAGAGTTAGCGAATCATGGGGAACACAATTTCCCAAGTTGCTCTCCAATTTGATTATCTCTTTGCTTTATTCGTATTATTTTATTTGTATTATTTTACTTTACTACATATCATTACAACCCCCCCTCTTTTATTGAGAATAGAGTTAATTGATGCTTGAAATGATTGTTCATGAATCAATGTGGCAAAACCCCGGATTACCTTGGGATTCGACCCTAACCTATTGTTAGATTTTATATTTGACAATAATCACTTTATCCTCCAAGTGAGAGGTACTGTTTGAGCATGATCAAAATTAATGGCGCCGTTATTAGGGAATACGACGAGGTTTTGACTTGATTTCACTAGTAGTTAATTCAAGTGTTATTTCTTAATTCTCTTGTATTTTACTTTTATTTTTGTTTTTGTTAGTATTTCTTTTTGTACAGGTACATTATGGTGTTACCCTTTTTGCTTCATCCAATACAAATATCCAACAAGTTGTCAAGTGAATGGTTGAAGAGAAGCTCCTTATCACAAGTGAACTACTCCAATCATTGCAAAGGCATGTGCTGTTCTACGGTCAGCCATCAGAAGACCCACATGATCATTTGCAAAAATTTACACAAGTGTGTAGGGACATTTTGGGAACACATCATCCAACTATGATGCCATGGTACTTCAAGTCTTCCCAATGACCTTTAGAAGTGATGCTGCTATTTGGTGGTTTGAACTCCCTCAAGATGTGTGCTCAAACTGGGTGGAGGTAAGAAGAGCCTTCCTAGCAAGGTTCTTTGTTAGACCAAACAAGTTTAAACTTCAACACCGAATCCTTAACTTCTAGCAAATTCCAGGTGATTCGCTAAGTATGACATGGGAGCCATACAAAGAATGCCTGGGAAGAGCTCAGGCTTATGGTCTTTTAGATAAGCTATAGGTAGAAAGTTTTTATAGAGCACTTAACTCAGAACAGCAAGGTCAGGCTGATGCTCTATTGGGAGGAGAATACTTGGCATTTTTAAGGAAATGGTTTGCAGAAGTTGCCGAACATATGATGTCCCGACCCAAGCCTAGGGCCTAGACATGACACGACGAATGGGGAACCCGAAAGAACTCCAAACAAGCCTCTTATGACACATCATTGATCGTGGAAGCATATAAGAGACATAAAAAAGAATGAATAGGGGCAAAAGGGATAAGGGAAGAGCTTGCATAACACTATAAATAAGAGACAAGAGTCAAGCTCATATCATAGACATCAAGAACAATAAAGTCAAGGCTCTTAATATAGATACATAACATATTCAACAAACACCTCTAATACATAGATAAGAGTAGGAGCAAGACAAAGCAACTGGCCTCACCCTCATAGTCAAAATAGGACATAAAGAAGAATCTCTTAGTACATAACAAGAGAACATAGACTAAGGTCCCTGAAATGAAGGACTCACAAACTAGCTTGAGTATAACTGAACTAGCCACGTAGAGGAGGATGATCAACATGGGATCTGGTTCCTACATGGTGATATCATGTAGGCAAGAGTATGTGGAATTTACTAAGTATATAGGATACAATGCAACAAGAGACATGCATCATAATCGAAATGCATAGAAATAGGCAATAGACAACACATAACAATATGACATGTATGTTTAACGGTAAAGTAAAACATGCTTAAATAACTCATGCTCATATAAGATATGATATGTGTAGAATAGAGCAAACTAGATTTCCAAAGTATAAACCCCTTGGTAGGTCCCCATCACTTAAGTGATGAAGTACCAACCCTTCACTCAGTTGGTGATGATGCCTCCCCATCACCTAGGTGGTGAAGTATTAACCCTTCACTCGATTGATGAGTACAAACCCCTAACTCGGTTAGTGATGACACCGCCCCATCACTAGGTGGAGAAGTACAAACCTTTCCCTCGGTTGATGAGTACAAATGCCCATCTCGGTTATTTGGGTTCCTAGACCCCCTAGATTGGGCAAGGTCTAATGCAACACTTTATATAGGATTTATCATATAATTAATCTCATTTCATCATTATAATATCAATCATATCATATTGCATGCTTTGGACCTTCATTTCCTCAAGAAACCATAGCTGGACATTTTAACAAACACTTAGAGGGTGTGAAATCGTAATATAAAACCATGCAATTTAGAGATGAAATCATGCAAGAAAATCCCATGTAAAACCCTCAATCAAAACCTTGCAACACCCTCAAGCAGTATATATCAAAACCCATCATCAAATCTTACATTAGATCCAAGATTTATAACTAAAAACATTAGCAAAACAACCACAACTTTACCCAGCTTTAACATAGTTCATAGACATGTTCACAATAGTAAACCCATTTGTAAAATCAACTTTAGATCATACAAATTGAGTAAAAAGGAGATTAGGGCACCATGGATGAAAGGACCCAATGGCTAAAACCCACATGCCTTAGTTTTGAAGAAGCTCTTAATGAAGATTGAAAATAGAGTCTTGAAGCTAAAAGGAAATCCTTAGTTTTGGATAAGGGTTTTTGAGACTTGAATTTTGGAGTGAAAATATGGATAAGTATTGAATGAATTGGGAAATGTTTAAGATGATATGTGGGTGAAATAAAGCTAAGTATAGGTAAAAATATATTTGGTAACACTTGGCCCCAAGACCTAAAAGTTTTGGACTGAGATAGAAATCACTGGAAACAAATACACATGTCCGCATTTGGTCCACCATGCAGACCTGTCACATAGGTCACATTAACACATATCCGCGACAACTGCTTGTCGAGGTGTTGTCACTGATCGATTCTGGATAAGAAAATTACAAAAATTGAAATTGCTAAATGTTTGCTCTTAAATCGGTGTTAGACCCTTTTCTACCTAATTTTGACCCCTTGAACAAGAATATGAATTCTAATTTTTGATATCGGGCACATATATTGAGATATATGAAATTTAAAATTCTGGGCATTCTAAGGCATATTTTCGGACACTTTTTGGAGTCGTTTCAATATCTCCCCCTTGGGAACATTCGTCCCTGAATGTAAAAGAGACGTACAAATGAGAGTAATCAAGGATTAATTAGCTCCAACAAAAGTGCAACATTACATTTAAACACCATTTTCAAAATCTCAACATAAGAGTAAAATCATTATAAATTTGTCAACTTAAACATGAATGCATATGAATGACATAGGGGTTGAAACATAAGACTTGAATTCACATAGGGGACTTAGAATTGGTACCTCGGGCTTGAGTGGATTGGAAAAGATAAGGATACCTCTTTTGTATGTTCTGCTTTGGCCTCCCAAGTAGCACTTTCAATTTGTTGGTTTCTCCAAAGGACCTTAACGGACACCACCTCCTAGTTCCTCAATCTCCTCACTTGTCTATCTAAGATCTGAACTGGAACCTCCTCATAAGTCAAGTTATCCTCAACAATGCCCACAACATCAAGAGGCACAGTAGCATTAGGATCACCAACATATTATCTCAACATAGAGACATGGAACACGGGGATAACCAAATTCATTTCACTAGGCAACTTCAACTTATAAGCTACCTTGTCAACCCTCTTCAAGACCTAATAAGAACCAACATATCTTGGACCCAACTTCCCCTTTTTACCAAAACGGATCACACTTTTCATTGGGGAAACCTTCAAATAAACCCAATCACCACTTTGAATTCAAGGTCTCTTCTTCTCACATCGGCATAGGATTTTTGACGACTTTCGGTTGTCTCCAATCTCTCCCTAATCATACTAACCTTCTCAAGAGCCTCAATAACCAGATCCGGTCCCAACAAAGCCACCTCTCCAACCTCAAACCAACCAACCAGTGATCTACAACGTCTCCCATAAAGAGCCTCAAAAGGAGCTATACTGATGCTAGAGTGGTAGCTATTGTTGTAGGCAAACTCAATCAAAGGAAGATGATCCTCCCAACTACCCCTCAACTCTAAATACACATGCCCTAAGCATATCTTCAAGGATTTGAATTGTTCTTTCAGCTTGGACATCTGTTTGAGGGTGGAAGTGAAATTTTGTACCAAGACCCCTTTGAAAAGACCTCCAAAAGTGTGAAGTGAATTGTGAACCACGATCTAATATGATGGACAAAGGAACCCCATTCAACTTTACCAACTTATGGATATACAACCTTGCATACTCGTCAGCCCCATATGTGGTCTTAACTAGTAGAAAGTGAGCCGATTTTGTCATCCTATCAACCACCACCCAAATGGAATAAAACCTTTTCTAGTCTTAAGCAATCCAACCACAAAATCCATATAAATCACTTCCCACTTCCAAGTAGGGATATCTATATCTTTGGTTAGGCCACTGGGCCTTTGATGTTTGGCTTTGACTTATTGACAACTATGGCAACTAGATACGAACTTGGCAATGTCCCTCTTCATGCCTCCCCACCAATACACATCTCTCAAGTCTCTATCCATTTTGTGGAACCAGGGTGGATAGAATAAGAAGAATTGTGGGCCTCATCAAGATTCTTCTCCCTTAAACCATCAACACAAGGCACACACACAACCTACCTTGGTACCTAAGGGAACCATCTCCCCATTGGGAGAAAACCTCTACTTTGCCCTCATTCACCAAGGCCTTCAATTCAAGCAAGAAGGAGTCAAGATCTTGTTTTGCTTTCACTTCATCAACCAATGAAGATTTAGAACCAGCAACAACAACCACACCATCATCACCAACCTCTTTCGACCTAGCTCCCAATTTAGCCAATCGGTGCACCTCCCTAGCCATCTCCCTATCACCACCATCAACATGGGCTAAGCCACCCATAGACACCCTACTCAAAGCATTCTCCACCACATTTTCCTTACCCGGATGATAGTGCACACTCATATCATAGTCTTTAAGAAGTTCAAGCCACCTCCTTTGCCTCAAGTAGAGATCCCTTTGAGTGAAAACATATTGGAGTCTCTCATGATCGGTGAACATATCCACATGCACCCCATACAAGTAGTGACGCCAAATCTTTAATGCAAACATAACAACGGCTAACTCCAGATCATGGGCAGGGTGGTTCCTTTCAGGTACCTTGAGTTTTCTAGAAGCATAAGCTATGACTTTACCATTTTGCATCAACACACAACCCAAACTAACCCAGGAAGCATCACAATACACCACAAATCCCTCAAGCCAATCCGGCATTGACAATAAAGGAGCAGACACAAGCTTGTCTTTCAATGCTTGGAAGCTCCTCTCACACTCATCGGTCCACACAAATTTAACCTTCTTTTGTGTCAATCTTGTCATAGGGGAAGCAATGGAGGAGAACCTATTCACTAACTTTCTATAATAATCCACTAGGCCCAAGCAGCTCCTAATATCCAACGGGGTCAATGGTCTAGGCCAATTTCTAATCATATCAGTTTTCTTAGGATCCACTTTTACAACATCTCCCTACACCACATCACCCAAGAGTGCAACCCCCTTCAACCAAAATTCCACACTTGTCATATTTGGCATACAATATCTCCTCCCTCAATCTTTGCAACACAACCCTTAAATGCCCCATATGCTCCTCCCTACTGTGTGAATAGATCAATATATCATCAATGAAGACCACAACAAAGGAATCAAGGTAAGGTTTGAAGACCCTATTCATTAGGTCCATGAAAATGGCCGGTGCATTGGTCAACCCAAATGACATCACAACAAACTCATATTGCCCATATCTAGTCCGGAAGGCCGTCTTAGGAATATCACACTCCCTCACCCTTACTTGATGATACCCGGACCAAAGATCAATCTTAGAGAAGAAGCTAGCCCCTTGTAATTAGTCAAACAAGTCATCAATACTTGGAAGGGGATATCTATTCTTGATGGTGACCTTATTGAGTTATCGGTAGTCAATGCACATTCTAAGTGACCCATCCTTCTTCTTTACAAACAACACCAGGCCCCCCAAGGTGATTGACTAGGTCTAATAAATTCCTTCTGCAACAAATCTTTCAACTGTTCCTTTAACTCCTTCAACTCCGCCGGGGCCATACGATAAGGGGGAATGGAGATAGGTTGAGTATCGGGAAGGAGATCTATGCCAAAATCTATCTCGTTTTTGAGAGGGACACTGGGAAGGTCATTTGGGAAAATATCAAGAAACTCATTTACAACTGGGATCGACTCAATGGAAGAGACTTTGGACTCCACATCTTTAACCCTTAGAAGATGATACAAACACCCCTTAGAAATCAACTTATGAGCTTTAATGCATGAAAAGCAAATTTACTAAAATTAAACAGCATCAAAGCAAGAATTCATCATTTAAACATGAGCAAAAACTACCAAGGTCCTGGGCATGATTCCAATGCTAATTACACCCCCATCTATCACAGATATAACAAACAAAACACTTTCAAATCTCCGATATAGCAAACAAAACACTTTCCAATGCTAATTGCACCCTCAGGTACGTCTTTTCTCTGCTACGAGCTCCTCCTATGGCCCATAGAAGGGTCTACGAGTTGTAGTTGTCTCTGGTAGGGAATAACAGTGACCTCAGGACCTTGAACATTTGCCATACGAGACCCACCTACGGGCCTTAGTACTTGCTACGTCTCATAGTGGCATTTTGTGGACTTAGTCTTTTGTTGAATTTTTCAAATTAAAACTTTGTACAAGACCTATCTACGACCCATAGTCGAGGCTACAAGTCGTAGCTGCATCGCGTAATTAGTTTCAATTTATTATTGTGCACCTAAGGACTATGATGCCTTAGTACACTTCCTAGTCTCCACTACGAGTTGTACCACAGTCTCATACCTGCCAACTACAACTGAGGCAGTGTTGATTTTCTTGTTTTTTCTTTTGCTTTTGTTTTCTTTTGTAGATGTATGGGGGGGGGCTAATTGTGGGTTTTTGATGATTTCAGGTATAATGGCCCCCAAAAATAGAAATGTAGCTATCAGGGATTTCAATCAGAGACTTCTCGATGAAAGTTCAAACAATGAGCACTCGAATAGGTCCAAAGGTCCCTAATGTCTGGATTGATCCCGAGGCTGGGGTACCTTAGACTAGGGCAGCTTCTGCGAGGGCTGCTCAGACCCCGATATAGGTGGAGAGTACCTCCAAGTCTAAGGAAGAGGGGAGTTCGCTACAGATGACTCCTTTGGGTTTGGAGTCTAATTCAGAAGAAGTGCCCCAAGACAGAGGAACAATGCAGTCCTCAATTGTCCCATCCATTTCTTATACGAAGCCTTAGCATCATCAATGGGGTATGAGGGCATAGAGGCTATTTATAGACAGGGGCTAGAGCCGAAGGAGCAAGGGAAACCGGTAAGATCATTCTATGAGGAGCCCCAATCAGTAGATATAGGCCTGAGCCATGTCCCAGCACTAGAGGCCAAGATACGACGACATGGGCTCAGATGGTTGACGGACAAGCTGGGGAAATACTCCTCACTCTTGGTGTGAGAATTCTATGCGGCTTATGCTGCTACTATTCTACGAGATCTTTCCAAGAGGAAGAAGGCTCGTATTAGTCCAGATTGAGAGTGGTCTTTGTTAGAGGTTTTGGGTCAACATCTCAGAAGAGATGATCCGCCATATGTAGTTTAGGCCTATATATAGAACATCGAAGTCTAAAGCTGAGTATGATCGGCGGATTCACCAGATCAGACAGGTAGTCATTTCAAATAGTGTGGATCAACGGACAGAGCTCTTGAGGTAGGTGGCTAGTCAGATAGTGGAGCATGGTCCAGAGCCTACCTGGGTCACTGAGCATTCTGAGTCTATAGTGAAGTCCTCTCTCTCCTTTCCTGAAACGACCCCAAAAGGTTCCTGAAAATGTGTCTCGAAAGTGTACAAAATCATAATTTACATATATCTCAAAATTCATGCGTTATTTCAAAATTTCGACTTCATATTCTTGTTTAGAGGGAAAACTGAGTGAAAAATGGGTCTAAACCCGATTTCAGAGCAAATGAATCACAATTTCAATTTTCAAAGTGAGCAATTTCCATTGAGGTATGTGCGTTGCTGGCATGATGCGCTAGTGCTTTATTTTGGTGCTAGTTTTCAAGTTCGGTCCAAGACTTTTGGGTCTTGGGCGTAAGCCTTCCCACACGTGAAAATACCTATACTTAGCCTTATTTAACCCTCATATCATTCAAAAACATTCCCAAAACTCATTCAAACACTTAGCCAAATATTTTACTCCTAAACTCAAGTCTCAAAACTTATCCGAATTCTAAGGTTCTCATTCAAGCTTCAAGTCTCCATCTCTAATCTTCATGAAGCTATTCTCCAAAGTTAAGGTATGTGGGTTTCATTCATGGGTTCCTTTCACCCAAGATACCCAAGCTCTCTTTTGCCTAAAATTGCATAATTTAAAGTTGATTTACTCATGGATCTTACTTATTATGAAATTCACTACACACTATGTTGGGGCTTATGAAATTGTTATTGTTTTACTATGTTTTGAGCTATAAATCTAAGATCTAATGTGAGATTTCAGTAAGGTTTTTGATGTATATTGCTTGAGGATGTTACCAAGTATTGATTGATGGTTTCACATCAGATTTCCTTGCATGATTTCATCCCTAAATTGCATGGTTTTATGCTAGCACTAGACACCTGTCAAGTGTTTAATAAAATGTCCGGTTATGGTTTTCTTGAGGAATTGAAGGCCCAATGCATGTCATATGTGTTGAATGAGTATACAATAATGAAATGAATGTATATATATATATATGATTTTCTAGTATATAGTGATGGAATGTGACAATGCTCTACTCGGGGGTTACGCGCTGGGTAACCATGTTGAGTGGTTTGTACCTTGATAACCACATCGGGGGGGTTATACCTTGGTCACCAAGGGTGGTAAGATGCGATGATCCACCAACCAATTGATGGGGTTGGTACCTCATTCAACAAGGGTGGTAGGGTGTGACTATCCACCAATATGATAGTGGTCTCTTCTTACACATGTATGATGTTCTACATAAGCATGATTTACTACATAGCATCCCACGCATGCCATATTGTTATATGCTTATTCATTGCCTACGTTATGCATTTTGATTATGTCGCTTATCTTTTGTTGCATTGTATCCTACATACTTAGTACATTCAAATTTACTAACGCATACTTTATGCTTACATGATGTAGGAACCGGAGTCCCGCTTTAATGTCCTCCTCCACCTAGCTAGTACGATTTCTCTCAATCTTGTTGGTGAGTCCTCTATTCTGGGACATTGCCTATGATATCATGCTATGTTCTAAGCCTACCTTTCCTTATGTAATGTTGACTATGAGGGTGAGCCCGATTGGTTGTCTTGGCCCTCGCTCTTATCTATGTAGTAGAGGTGTTATTGGATATGTCATGTGTAATGCTGTAAGCTTTAA
The DNA here is from genome assembly GCA_025774065.1 of Solanum ossicruentum. NCBI lineage: Eukaryota > Viridiplantae > Streptophyta > Magnoliopsida > Solanales > Solanaceae > Solanum > Solanum ossicruentum. The sequence continues at coordinate 13,074 of JAOTQR010017189.1, forward strand.
ATCTCTCTTGACTCTTGTTGTTGTGATATGAATAATGTCCCTTAGCCCCGGTTATCCCTATTTCTACTCTTCTGTTACTATTTTATTGCTTCCGCGACCAAGGATGTGTAATGATGTGCTAGGAGGCTTGCTTGTGGTCCTTTCAGGTTCCCCTTGTGCCATGTTACGTCTAGGCTAAGGCTTGGGTCGTGATATTTCCCCCAAGTTTTAGTGGGCCATCATCAAGTCTCGTATTTAACCCACTTTCACAGGTAATGTCATCACGTTGGAGTAAGCAGTTCTAGTAGCTAGCATCTTAGCTGGCTATAATATTGATTGGGCGCATGTGATAGCTGAGCAGATCCATGATTCGACACACAGGAGGGCCACATGCATGCCATTTCAATTACTGATCCATAAGCTATGTATGGAGGCTTGGGTGAGAGTTTCACTTCATCTTGATCCACATATTGAGGCCCTTCACACTATTGATCCCAGCTTGATAATGGCTGATGAGAATCCAGTGGCACTTCAGCGGGCATAACCTCCTCCTATGTCCGAGATATTTATGCTAGAGCCATATGCCGAGGGTTCAATGGCTACCACTATTATTATTCTAGCTGCTACTCCTACTACAAAGGGACCAGAGCAGTGTGAGGTAGTTGATACTAAGATAGTTCTCTCCACAGCTACACTTGCACCAGAGCCAGCAACATCACAAACTCCTCCCATAGACATTATGTCTGCTATTGCTTTTCAGGGTATGCGTCACGCCCAAAATCCCATTAAGGCGGACTGGCACCCGTTGCCGATAAGGACTGGGAGAACCAACCTGTATCTATGCGCTTTCTACACATATTATAAGGGATTTCTACATTCAACATGCCTTTAAGAAAGTAAATAGTAATAACAAGCCAAAAGGAAATGCATATGGCTAGGTCATTGGGGCCACAGTGTCTAAAATACGAGATATGATCACACTTTAATTTACATAGTCTACAAAGGCTCTAGAATAGTATATAATAAGGGTCGGGATAGGCCCCGCCTCGGTTAACTACAATACAAAAATATAAGTTCTAGACACCCAAAGCTCCGAAGCAACCTGGAGCTTGGTAATAGCAGCTGGATATCCTATACTCCTACTGGGGAGATCTAGTGGCACCTGTACCTGCAGCATGAAATGCAGCTCCCCCGTAAGGAATGTCAGTATACTGAATATGTAAGGCAGGAAATACTGTATATGAAGTAACAACTCAAATGAAACTATGCACTGGTGTAAGGATAAGTGACCACCCTTAGTCATACTGCGGGATCATGTACTTTATGTTCTTTTTACTACTTTACCTTTACTGTATAATCTATGCACAACATATAATACAAATGACCAGCTGATCTGTGGTAATGTATATCAGGATCATCCGTGGCTAGGCTTTTCCTTTCACCCCTTGGGCTACCCCCATAATAGGATCGACCCTGGCTAGGTGATTCTTCCACCCCTCGGGTTACCACCCATCAACATGCAATATTCTTTATCTTTCAATTAGCTTTGAGATGATTCTTTTGATGGTCATAATATTGGAACTAGAGGGCTATATATACAGTATATGGCCTGTAAATAATCACAAAAGACAACACCATAACTAAAGGAGTCGGTTACACAAATAATGAAATGCATAGGAAGTGGAATAACACATGAACTTTATTTAGTAGAACGAACTCGTGTGTCTTGGTATCCAAGTGCGTATGTAGGGCGGCAAGTGGCTATGTATGGGAGCATATGAACATGTGAAAGAGTGGATACATGGTTGTTTGTTATGTTGGAGTAGATAAGATCCTCTATGTACCAAGGAAGAGCCTAGGTTTCATACCAAGTAATACAAAATCGAGTAGCCTTACATACCTCGTTATATGACATTGTTATTACCTCTATATAACCTTACCTTCCTTCAAATAGTTATCTACAACATAGTAGGTGATGAAACTAGCATTAGCAGCCAATAGATACATCTTGGCAGCCCAATCTTATAAAAAAGCAGCATACGGGCAACAAGCGGACATTATAAACCCGAGAAAATTCTTTCAACCTTTTTGCCCCTAATCGAATTTTCTAGTAGACATCTTGATATACATATCATGTGCAGCCTATTTTAGTGCCATAACAGTCTTACAACAATCCACAAAGCACAACACATAACAATTCTACTCAACATACAATTAGGCGACATAACATTATATCCCTTCATTACATTTTGACGTTGACAATTCCAAACTTGTTCCAACTTTAACCAAACTGTTCACACCATATATACACATAAAACTTGTTCAAAAACAGCCCAAAAAATAGGTGGAGGACGTGAGACCATTGTCCTCAATCAATCAGCCCATAAGTTCCTATTATGAGCACAATTACAATATCACACAAGAACTCACTTTTGCCTACTGTAAAAATGGTGTGGTAACCTTTATACATCATTATAGAACCAATAATCATTAATAACAGTAGCCTCCCTTCATAATCAACCCAACCAAAAAGAGAAAAGCTTCCAAATAACCAAGAAAAACGTACAACAACTTTTGGAACACAGGCTCTCCAACAATTTCAGCAAGCATAACTAGCATATATTTCTTGTTTGTCATGGGATAAGTATAACAAATACATGGATATTTCCACTTACCTTAGCCTTCAAGATTCAGGTTTCCTTCAAGAACCCTAGAGGGTTGTATTGGCTGCCTTGTGAAGTGAAGCAAAGAGAAAACAAAAGTCTTTAGGAAAGCTGAAAAATTGTTTCAAGTGAAATGACTTAAGGGGCTGTTTTGAGACCTTTTTAAAGGGTCTCTTTGGCCTACTTTCTCTTGAGGTCTTGACCACATACTACCACATATTAATAAGCTGGTGAGGCAGCAGCTTGGCCCTCACACTTATGCCTAAATGGGTCTCAAAGTTGATGGGCCTTAGCTGCCCATTTTCTTAATTCCTCTTCACTTAGTTTGGGCTCAATTAGTCAAGTGGGTTGTGATGTACTTGAGCCCTTTTATTATTCATCTTGGGCTGTAAGTATTGTCCATTTACAATGGTAAAACATGGGCTAAAGTTACACTCTTAACACGGACTTTATTCATAATTGGAATTGGAGAAATTCAACGTTGGGCCTCGTCTCCGTTTAGCTAGCAAATTTAAGCTAAGCAAGTAGGTGACTCACCTGCTAGCTTTCTAAGTCCTACAATCACCTCACTTCTTTACCTCATTTAAGGTCGTGATCTCCTCAATTTGACTTAAAACTTATTTACACTCAACTCTCTTCAGCGTTAGACATATATATCGCCTTCTAATTCTAGATTCAAGAACTTTTAAAAATTGATGCTAATTTGAAAAGCCATAGCATGTTTCATTTGCATAGAACTAGTATTGTAAGATATGGGGTGTTACATTCTCCCCCCTTAAGGAACATTCATCCTCAAATGTAAGCACAATTGGATAGCTTAACCAAGTTAAAACCTTTACTTACACAAACTTTTGACAACACACTAAATATTCAATCACACGTACCTATTAGTGCCCCAATTCTGCATGTTGGACTTCCTCTTTAGCTTCAAATAAGTAAGGGTATTTTAATTTCATCACGTCCTCAACCTCCCAGTTTATTTCTTCTGCTTGCTGGTTCTCCAAAGTACCTTCACTGAAGCTATTCGTTTATTCCTTAGCTTCTTAACTTGACGATCTAGAATAGCAACAAGTACCTCTTCATAGGTGAGATCTCCTGTAACCTGCCTCAATAGGAGTGATATAGGATGGGTCACCTATGCATTTTCGGAGCATTGAGACATGAAAAGCTGGATGAACCATTGAAAGCTCCTGGTGTAGCTCTAGTTCATATGCAACCTGCCCGAACCTCTTAATAATTTTATATGGCCCTATGTAACGTGGGCTTAGTTTTCCTTTCTTACCAAATCTCATAACTCCTTTCATTGGATATACCTTTAAAATACCCAATCCCCTACTGAGAATTCCAATCTCTCCTTCTAGCATCCGCATATGATTTGTAATGATTTTGGACTGTTTCTAGCCGCTGCTGTATTACCTTAACTTTTTCCATGTCCTGTTGTACTAGGTTTGGCCCAAGCAAGGTGGTTTCACCCACTTCAAACCATCCATTTGGTGACCTACATTTCCTCCCAGACAAAGCTTCGTAAGGTGCCATCTTGATTCTCGCGTGGTAGCTATTATTATAGGCAAATTCAATAAGTGGCAAATGGTCCACCCAACTACCTTTAAAGTCCAACGCACAAGCTCGCATCTTCAAGTTTCTGAATGGTGTGTTCTGCTTGACCGTCTGTTTGAGGGTGGAATGTTGTACTCAAATTCACTTGTGTCCCTAAACTC